>CAKALG010014945.1:0-19575 GCA_916700815.1 Helicolenus hilgendorfi | reverse complement strand
AGCCGGACGCATCCAGAGAGAGCACATCAGAGAGGAGCTCAGCCCGCAGGAGGAGGTGGACAACACTGTGGCCCTGCAGTCAGGTCAGGGACTAAACAACTTATCACATACTGCACATTAAGTTTTGCATTTTCTTTTGGGTTTCTGGAGGGTTAAAAATCATCCAGTTTCGATGTTGTGCTGTTAATAATGTAAGATGGTAAAACTTCAAACTTGCTACTTCAGAGTAAATTCTTCCCCACAGGAGTCTTATCAGTTGCTCAGAATGTAAACAGCTTTTTCCTGAAGTGAGACCTATTGAGACTTGACTTACTGTCTCTATGATTTTGGAGGAAATGGTTGTAAATTTTCTGTTTCTGAATGTCTAAAGACAAAACATGAACATTTTGTTACATCTGTCCCGATATGAATCTGCAGAGAAATATTTAATTTTCTAAAAGCATCTGTGTTTCCAGTCTTTGTTCCTCCTGATGTTTGGGGAGTGAGTTATTAATATTCACAGCTGTTCATTGGACTGTCTGAGACTAAAACATTGCATGTATGAGTTCTTGAATTAAGTAATATCCCCTTTAATCCCTTTTCCAGCCTGCTGCACAGTTCTGACTGAGCTTAGTCTGGATGACACATCTGCTCACCACATTGTGCAGGTAAGGAAAAAGTACTTACATGAAGAGCAGAACAGTTGAGAGGATGGGAATGCATAAGTCCGCCTTTATCAAATTAGTAGGGCTGTCAATCGATGAAAATATTAAATTGCAATTAATCGCGTGATTGTCCATGGTTAATTGCGATTAATCTCAAATTAATCGCTTCGGGATCAAGAAAGTAAGTAGAGATGTGTCAAGTATTTAAAACTCTTATCAACATGGGAGTGGACAAATATGCTGATTTATGCAAATGTGTATATATTTATTACTGGAAATCAATTAACAACACAAAACAATGACAAACATTGTCCAGAAACCCTCACAGGCACTGCATTTAGTATAACAAATATGCTCCAATCATAACATGGCAAACTGCAGCCCAACAGGCAACAACAGCTGTCAGTGTGTCAGTGTGCTGACTTGACTATGACTTGCCCCAAACTGCATGTGATTATCATAAAGTGGGCATGTCTGTAAAGGGGAGACTCGTGGGTACCCATAGAACCCATTTTCATTCACATATCTTGAGGTCAGAGGTCAAGGGACCCCTTTGAAAATGTCTGTGACAGTTTTTCCTCGCCAAATTTAGTGCACGTTTGGAGCGTTATTTAGCCTCCTTCACAATGAGCTAGTATGACTTAGTATGACATGATTGGTACCAATGGATTCCGTTGGGTTTCTCGTTTCATATGATACCATTATCTTCACTCTAGCTTTAAAACTGAGGCCGCTACAACCTCTGGAAGATCAATTGGGTCAATACGTTAAAGAAATTAGTGGTATTTAAATTAATTTGCGTTAACGGGTTATTTTTGCGTTAACTTTGACAGCCCTACAAACTACTAAAATATTTTAAAATATTGTGTGAATTAATTTTGACATTTTTTTCGTAGGAAAATGGGGTTTATATAATCGCAAAGTTGATTTTACCACAAAACTCTGGACCAAAGGTCACATCTTTACAGGTATGTCACTTAATATATGTATTAAATTACACTATGATGTAGATGTTATAACTTCCTTAAAGTAACATATTTGTACATTTCTTTGCATATTGGCAGTGCTATGCGTTCCGGACCCTCCGGTTTCTCTTTAGCGTGGAAAGAAACAGACATCTGTTTAAGAGGTGATGTGACAACACATTTATTTTAGAAAGAAAACATATTTAACCTTAAGTTCATTTTATGCATGAATCATTTAAATTTGGCTACTGTCGGAAAAAAATCTCTTCAAATGTTCTCTAATGCTGTTATGTAATCTCTTATCTATTACAGACTCTTTCCCACAGACCTCTTTGAGTTGTTTATTGATGTTGGACATTATGTACGGGACCTCGCGGCCTACGAGAGACTGCAAACCAAAGTTTCACTCTACACTGTAAGAAAACAGCTTCTAAATGGATTCAGATGTTTATTCAGCTGGTTTTTGGCTGCAAAATAAAAAGAAATATGACTGTGATTAGGGATTAATAAACTATGTAGATTGACGAGAATAATTCTTTACCTTGAAATATGGATGGAGTTCTGTGTGTTTTGTAATGCAGGAAGAGGAAGTGGACAGTCTGAGAGAGAACATCGAAGCTGTGGACCAGAACCGACCTCCCCTTAAAGTCATCAACGGTTACTCAATACTGGACCATCTGGGCACCGGTGCCTTTGGAAGCGTTTTTAAGGTACGACAAACATCCTCAAAACACCAGGGTTGGTTTGGAGTGGTTCACGTTAAGTTTCTTTGGTTCCAATAATTATACTCAATGACAGGTCCGAAAGCAGAGCGGCCAGAACCTGCTGGCTCTGAAGGAGGTGAACCTCCATAACCCGGCGTTTGGCAAAGACAAGAAGTCCAGAGACAGTAACGTGGAGAAAATCATCTCTGAGCTCACGATCGTCAAAGAACAGGTTTCACATTTCATCATTAAGAGTCAATTCAATAACACGCTATCTGAACAAGTTATATTTCGTGTTATTTGTGTTTCTTCTTTTCTAGATGACACACCCAAACATTGTTAAATATTACAAGACATTTTTGGAAGGTAAGGATCATTTTAGCCCCCCAGTTATTATAAGGAAGGAATACAACAACAAATGTAAAGCAGAAAACCCCAATCATCCTGTTCACTTTAGGCGACAGGCTGTACATCGTGATGGAGCTGATCGAGGGAGCGCCGCTGGCTGAACATTTGAACTCTCTGAAGGAGAAGCAGCAGAAGTTCACAGAAGACAGACTTTGGAATATATTCATACAGGTAATAACTCTTGAACTTATTCTTCTTTGGGAAACAAATCTGCACTTAGTAACGCAATGTTAATACACAGAGATGTTCAGCACAGTGTCACTTGTCTATTTGCTTCAACTATGTAGCCATAACCCTGTATAAACCCAAACAGTAAATACCCATCAATAACCCCAGAGTTATGGGAATGACTACAAGCTCAACAGAATGTTGACACCTTATTGACACTTGATTGTAAGTTAAAGTAATAATCTTGAATATTTTCATTTAAATAAATGTCTGTTAATCACTATCTATTGCCGAATGAGGTAACACAATGGTGATTGAGCATTTGCAGTATTACAAACTGGGTGTCTGTGGCGACATTCCCAGGAAAAATCACAAGTGGCAATCTCTAGGAAGAGATAGAGAAAAAAGAGATCACGTCTAAACATTGACAGTTCTAGGATTTCTATGTCTTGTGTGATAAAAAAATACAATTGAAAGTGTTAAACAATATCTAGTTTAAAATGAATGCACGTGGAACATGAATATGTGTTGATGAAGGGCTACTTGAGCTCATCTGATAGGAATGTGGAAGAACATCAGACATAACATGTTGGGAACCACAGCAGTATAACACTGTTCCCTGCATATTCCCTGCACTATAAAAGATATATATATATTCTGGATTCTCCAACAGTGGAGGAATTTCAGCCCGGTCTAATTCTGCACTCATTGCCAACAGTTTTGGATAAAAGCCTAAAATATGTAAATAATTTCCATTGGCAAAGAAGCTACATTTTGGCTGAATGGAAACATCTTTAGTCTCTCCAACGACTTAATTACTAACTGATATATCTTTTCCATGTTCCCTCAGATGTGTCTGGCATTGAGGTACCTGCACAAGGAAAAGAGAATAGTCCACCGCGACCTCACACCAAACAACATCATGCTGGGGGAAAAGGACAAAGTCACCATCAGTGAGTGTCAATTTACATTTGATCGCTCTTCCTCTATTGTCTTATTATAAGAGTTTAACTTGTGTCTTTCTTCTACTTGAAGCTGACTTTGGCCTAGCGAAGCAGAAACAGGAGAACAGCAAGCTAACGTCGGTGGTCGGCACCATCCTTTACTCCTGGTGAGGACATTCATTCTGAGCATCCAGCTGCTTTTAGACTAAATGGTCGATTTTAAGGAGTTTTTCATCAGGACTATTCCTTTTTTTTATTCTCAATGACTGTTTCTAGAAAAAGATCTGGTGATTTTCTTACAGGCAAAAACATTGTTTTTCATGCATTGGTCAATTTTGAGATTTGGGGCTATTTTTAACATGTCTTTTTAGTGGAAAGAAAACATCCAAAATACACATTTAGGTTTTTATTTATTATGTCTATATGTGTCTGTAGATTTCTCATAAATTTACCAAAAGTTACCATCAGATAATGCCTCATTTGCATATTTAAAGAAAATTTGTAATGCAAAAAATAATTGTTAGTAATCAACTGTGGAAGTTTAATGGTGATATCTATTAGTTAACATTTTGTACCGTATTCACCTCCAGTGTCAAAATGTATTGAATTTTACAATCCATATCTTTAAAGGCTGTTTTCTCAAAATTATTTTTTTCTCACTCTGAGCCAGAAATCTCCACTTCAGTAGCACTTACATACAGAAAACTTTCCAGTTTCATTCATCTCTATATTCTGAAGGTTTCTACATCATTCATAGCCTGATCTATAGAACATTTTATTCCTAAAAACATGGCAATTTGTTATGGCTGTTGACAGTATTTTCTGATTTATGGAGTGATAAAAAGAGATATCCAACATTCACTGTGTGACCAAAATGAAAAAAGTTTTGAACGTGGCTTTATCCAATGTTTCGATTTCTGTTCTGGAAATGTATGCAAAATAGCACATATTTAAGAAGATAATGCATCATTTGCATAATTAAATATAACATTTCAGAAAACTTGTAATACAGAAAATAATTGCCTTAATGTAATTAATCAACTGGGGAAGTTTCATGGTGATATCTATTAGTTAAAAAAAAATACCCTTTTCACCTGGGGTGTCTCCCTTAATTTAATTTTTCATGACTGTGAGGATCATAAATTAAATGTAATTGTTGTCGATTGTATTTAGGGGGCAGATAGCTCAAAACCTGTGCAAATAAAACTATCTGCGTGGCTAAATAACACTAGGAGGAGGTGAGAATACGTGTTTTGGGTGAACCAACCCTTTAAGGAAGTATGGCAGAGCTGTTATGTTTTTACAACCTATTAGCAACTTGGAGAAAACAGCAGATACAGCAGCTCAAGTGTGTTTATGGTCCTGACAACAGATGTGTGTGTGTACGTGTGATATGTTTATATGTTTTTAAGGATCAATTTAGATCCTGAGAGTGAGGACATAATTTGGAAAGTTGAGGCATGTTTTCCGATCCTCACTTTTTCAACGAGCTGTGTTTTTTTTAGGGTTGGTTAAGATTAAGTTTAGATACACTTACTAGAGAATGCATTATGAGTGTTCCTCATAAGGTAACATACATAACAAACATTTGTGTGTGTGTGCTAGTCCAGAGGTGGTGAAGAACGAGCCGTATGGAGAGAAAGCCGATGTCTGGGCTTTGGGCTGCATCCTCTACCAGATGGCCACTTTACAGCCTCCGTTCTACAGCAGTAACATGCTGTCGCTGGCCAGCAAGGTTACACGAACACACAAACACACACACACACACACACACACTCTCTCTCTCTCGACTTAAAGGTTTTTCCTCTCGGCCATCTGTCATTGTTCATTGCTTCTTTTTCTGTGCTGGTAGATTGTCGAGGCTGTCTACGAGCCGATTGAAGAAGGAGTTTTCTCAGAGAGAGTCACAGACATGATCAGATGGTGAGACTCTTATTTTGATATTATGGATATTGATCTATCAAAGTCTATTAGTTATACTGAATCCTTAGGGTACAGTGTGTAGGATTTGGTGACATCTAGTGGTGTGGTTGCAGATTGCAACCAACTGAGTACCCCTCCGCTGACTCCTCCCTTTCCAAGACTGCGGTAACGTGAGCTGCCGAGTGTAAAACCGTTCGCCTCGCTCAGCGGCCATCCTTACCATAATAACTCTACTTTAGGAGCAACGGAAGTCAGACGGCAGCTGGCGGTACCACGGTTTTGCACTCTGCAGTCACGTTACCGCAGTTTCACAAGCATGTCGGAGAACTACAGCGGCCTTCAGATAACGTAAAAGCTGGGCTACTGTAGAAACATGGCGGAGCAACATGGCAGACTCCGTGAAGAGGACCCGCTCGTATGCAGATATGAAAGACTCATTGTAAGCTGACGAAAATACAACGATTCTTAGTTTCAGGGCACTAATGAAAACATACTTATGAATATTCCATTTCTGATAGAGTTATATACTCTATCTTTAAAGACAATACTTAATTGTAAGTTGGACTGTAGCCTCAGTAGTATTTCACATTACTGGAAGTTATTTTGATCTATTGGTGATAAACAGGCTTTTATTGGCTGAAACTCACGGGTGATTCTGCTTTACACCAGATTAATTAATTAGAATTTAGAATAACTATTAAGGCTGTGAAATCCACTTAAAACTTGCATGATTGTCTATGGCATAAATTTGATCACATTTATTGTATTATTATTAGTTTTTTGTTATAGATTAAAAGTAATTTAACGCTAAAGTCAGTCATTTTCTGACATATTCATACAGTACTCTGCTCTGGTATGGGACATTCTGTCAGGTGTTTAAGTCCAGATGCAGACCAGCGGCCGGAGATTGTGGCCGTCAGCTCCAGGATCTCTGACCTCATGATGAGGCTGATGGACGGCCTCTACACTTCCCAGAATGCACTGGAAAAAAGGGCAGAGAGAGACAGGAAACGAGCGCAGAAGTACTTCCTGGAGAGGCACAAAAGCAGGACAGACTGCTGTCAGTCAAACCTGCCTCAGGTGAATTGGATTTTGAAAATCAAAAACTTGAGGGCTATTTAGATTAGATTTATTGTAGTACAAAGCTAATGACTTCGGTAATAGTTGCAAATTTGTGATTAAAGATGAAAGTAGTGTAATTGTAAGTAGTTGTAAATAACTTGATATTTTCAGTATGTCCTGCAGGGTTTAAAATAAAATACATGCTGCACTTTTTGCAGGAAAAATCCTTAATGAATACTGAATCTCCAACTCCACGCTCTCCTGCAGCTTCCAGTTCAAACCACAGCGAGCACAACTTCAGTCAAGGTCGCTTTGTTCCATACTGCACAGAATTTAATTAACACAGACTGGGAAGATTTTTAATCAAAATAAATGTAAATAACTGTGTTTTTAGATGATTGCTCTGATGGTGACGTGGAACGATGCGATACCAACATCATCACCACCGCCTTCACAGGAAAACACTGTGGTTAGTTCTGGCTTGTTGAATCACATATTTTCTGATTTAAGCAGCCCACAAAAACTGACTGGGTTGTCTTATTTCACTGTTTGTGGGTTGGTAGACAATCCAGACAGCCAAATATATGTGAACAAGCACTGAAAAAGTGAGTGTTTCAGATTGGTTGATTCGCTGTGTTTGATTTGATTTTGGCTGATTTTGGTTTTGTTTTGATTAAAGGATTAAAGTCCAGTGCCTGTGTTACACCGGACCAAAGTCAATCTGGGTAAGTGAAAAATCTCTCATTACCTATCTCTGCGTGGTCAATGAGAAATGTATATTGTATATAATATATATTGGGCACAGTACCATAATTTATTAATGTAAAAAAATATGTATCTGCAAATGGAGGCCAAAGTTTGTTGAAGCACAAACACCCAGATAAAAGAAATGATTCATATCTGACAATTTATTGATCTGCCTTTTCTATTTTCCTCTCATCTCAGTGGGGATTATGCTGCTGCAAAGATTAAACCAAGACCAGGTACATTTTTGAACCTGATGGGAGAATGATTAACACAAGACAATGTCCTAAAAGCCTCTTAGAAAATGTGTCTGTCCTGTTTATTAAGCCTCAGTTAATCTGTGTGTCTGTGGTTTTGCTCTTACCTCAGTGTCAGCAGGAATCTGTGCCTCCCAGAAGAAGTTTCGTCAGATTGATGATCCCATTCAGAGGCTCCTCGTGCAGCTGCACAAAATCATATACATCACTCAGGTACCGTGATACAGCTATTTTTGTTAGATCTTATCAAAGTTAATGCTGCAGACACATCTCATCAGTGCAAACGTAGTGATTTTGGTTTTATAACGTTTAAGACGATCAATTACATGACTGTTTGGCTCATTCATTCTGTTGCAAATCCATCAAAGATTGTGTGAATAAGAAATGTTGATATTAACTTTGTGTTGTTTCTTTTCCATCTCCAGCTCCCACCTGCTCCGCACCACGACATCAAACGACGGGTGATTGAAAGATTTAAAAAGTCTCTGTTCCACTTTGGGAGCGATCCATACGACCTGAAGGTGGAGCTCAGCAAGGTTTGTACGGTGGACTTAGAAAACAGTCTAAAACCCAAAGACATGTTGTCACGTAAGACAAAGAAAAGCAGCAAATCCTCACAAGTCAGAAGCTGGGAAATGGCAATGTAAACCAGGCTTCTTTCAAGCAACTAATCAATTAATCAGCTAATTGTTTTAGCTCTTAATGAGGTCACAAACATTTATAGTCTGACTGTTTTGGGGAAGAACAGAGAAGGTTTTATTTTTCTTTAACTGTTTTTTATATCACCCTTCGCTCGTCAGATTTATTGCGACTTAGAAAGTACTTTGTTTATTTAAGTCAGACAGTCTAGCCACAGCATTATCAGATGTATGTTTATTATTAGAAAAAGGATTTTAAATTGGGGTACATAATCTATCATTTTGATGTTTTTCCTCTTTTAGTTATTAATGGTGAAATTAACTGCAAGATCCCAATTCTGTTATACTGTTTTGAGATATTGGGGTGTGTGTTGCAGCCGCCTTTCAAGGGTACAGTGTGTAGGATTTGGTGGCATCTAGTGGTGTGAGTTCTCTCCACTCACTCCTCCCTTTCCATGACTGCGGTAACGTGAATTGTCAAGTGCAAAACCGTGGCAACGCTGTTCGCCTCGCTCAGAGGCCATCCTTACCATGATAATACTACTTTAGGAGCAACGGATGTCAGATGGCGGCTGGTGGTACCACAGTTTTGCACTTCGCGACTCACGTTATCACAGTTTCACAAGCGTGTTGGAGAACTACGGTGGCCTTCAGGTAATGTAAAAACATGAAAGGCTCTCTCTAGAGCCAGTGTTTGGTTTGTCCGTTCTGGGCTACTGTAGAAACATGAACTCCGTGAAGAGGATCCACTCCCTATGTAGATATGAACGGCTCATTCTAAGCTAACGAAAACACAATTCTTAGTTTCAGGTGGTTATACACTAATAAAATCATTGTTATGAATATTATATTCCATTTCCGCTGATAGATCCCCTCAAATGCTACACACCGTTTCTTTAAGCAAAATGAGGATCTCCTTCCTGTTTCTATGTAGCTCCTCCACTCGTCTCCAGAGCTGATGGAGTTTGGCTCAACCAGTTCAGACTGGTGGCCGCTGGTCCACCACTTCACAGGAGACCCCAACGCTGCTGACAGCACAGGTAAGAGATACCACTACCACAGCTTCACCCTACATCAAACACAAAACACTGTGGGCTTTTCCGCAGATTTCCTCTTACTCAACCTCAAAGGAAATTATTGATGTAATCTGATGCGTTTTTTACCTCAAATGTTGCTCATTCACAGCTGGATGTTTTAAATTTTAATGCCAAGAATGTGTATCTGATTTTCTCTCTGCTTCTGACAGGTGATGGGAATCTCAAAGATGGAGTCACCTATCAGCAGATGCAGGTCTGTTTCTGGATTTTTGTTTGTGTCCTGCTTTAAGTTTTGAATAACAAGCCAATACCAGCTGTTCATGATTTAACTGTATCCGTAAGATGAGTGACAAGTTTGTTCGGCTCATTTTCTTTAATATACACCAATTGTGTCAGTACTATGGATAGGCTATGTGTTATTCTAGCAGGTGTCACCTTTGTCTGCCGGTGAAGTGATTTCCTGTACAAATGTTCCTTTTCAGGGGGTCGTAGAGGAGCTGCTGGACGAGAACAGCTACTATAAAGCAACACACAGCAGGTGACATTTTACTATTCTTACAGACAATAAGACAGACACCTAAAATTCAGACATGATTAATCTTTAAAAGCTGTAAAAACTGTGCACTTTTCCTGAGAAGAGTCATGATCATCATATTGTGTTTTATTTTAATTCCAGCAAGCAGTTTGTTTGAGCACTTGTCACTGTAGTTTGTCTTGAATTACTGAGTTCAGGGTCAGTTTACTGTCAGGGCCCTGAACTCACAAAATGGAACTGAAATAATTTAACAATTTAAATTTCTATTATTTTTCTATTAAAAAACGTTTTTTTTTTCACTTTTTTTTCCTGAATTCACTAAATTAAAAATGACCTGCTGTGGTTCCGACAGTTATAATCTTTTATGTGTTTGTGTTAATTTCAGGATGGCAAAGAAAAGAAATGACCGAGAATACAAGTGACTATCGTCCGAATTGATCTTCAGATGTCACAGAAGCAGCTGGAAAAACACACCTTTATTCCAGTGTGGTAACATTTGCATCAGCAGAAATGTAATTAACCTCATGAAAAAACCTCTTTATACTTAATTTATAAGTATTTACATATAAATCTATGAAATTTCTATTTTCAGTTACAACTTAGCTTAGTTGTTATTGGGATAAGGCTGCTGTAAAACTGACACCACTCTGGGGTCGCTAACCAACGATTATTGTCATTATTTTCTCAATTAATTAATATTAATCATTTGGTCCAAAATGCTAGAAAACTGTGAAAAATGTTCCTCACAGTTTCCCGTAGCCCAACGTGACGAGATCAAATTGACCATTTATTTTATTGAATTTTGCAGATCATTTTTCTGTCGATTGACAAATTATTAATCGACTAATTGTTGAAGCCTTCTGAGATGTTGATTCCGTGTACAAATTTGATCAATATCCAAAAACAATTTAATATATGTTTATATTGCATGTGCTTGTAATGAATGTTGGAGCTAATTTATATTTATTTCTATCAGTTCAGCCCATGAAAAGCTTCTCATATCAAAGTGAGCCGGCCTGTAACCTGCATGCACACGCACACAAAAAACAACCGATTCCAACACTATCCAGACTTTTTTTTATCTGCTTATGTGAAGCTTTCCGTTCTGTTTTCTCAGGTTTATCTGAGTCTAGCACTTTAAATTCTCAGGACCATGACTCAGCGGTTTGAATGTTTTAACTCCTCGCTGCAGGACTGCACATCACAGCATGTGTTTGAAATGGCTGCGAGCCAAATTTCCTCCAGAGCTGATAAGAAACCAAAAGTTCAACCTTAATTCAACATCAATTTTCAAAACATATCGCAATATCTGACTGCAGCTTTACTAGCAGCTAAATATTAACATGCAGTCAGAAATACTGTCATCATTTTCAATATGATTAACATCTGAAACATACTTTTTAATTTCACTGAATGTTTTGTCATTTTGAGGAGTAGAGAGCAGCTGAACTTTCTTATGCACTTTGATCCAAAAGGGATTTGTCAGTATAATCTGTATAATAGCTATTTTAAAATAACATACTAAATAAACTCTATTTAATGCAGACAATGTCAAGTTGTGATCATTTATCATGTTAATATAAAGTTTAATCATTTTGTCCATGTGTTGCTTTAAAGAGAAGAGCGTGAGTGAGCTGGATAAAATGTGCAGGTTTGATGTTGAGCAGATGTAGTGAGCAGTGGGGAAAGTATTCAGAACATTTACTTAATAGTACTAACACCACAATTAAACAGTATTTAAATGCAACCGTCTGAGAGGTTTATAGGGAGAATGTTTGTTTGGTGGAACTGCAAACAACTCCCCAACTAGACTCTGCTCTTTTGTAAGGGAACACAAGCCAAAACAGCTGTGAACCACTGGTTTAATCTTGTATTTTATAAGCATATCATGTGTTTCTCATGTAATGTTTTAATCTGAAAAGTAACTACAGCTGTCAGGGAAATGTAATCAAGTCAAAATTACAATATTCACATCTGAAGTGTAGTCGCAAGATCATTTCTGGGGCTCATCAGATGGTGGTCGAGTAAAAAATAAAATAACATATTAAAAATAAAATAACATATTTTGGACTGGGGAATGTTTTTTACTAAGGCGTTCAAAGTTAATGCGATAACGCATTAATGCATATTCGTTTCAATGCCACAGATTTCTTTAACGCATTATGGCAACTTGTGGTTTTTAGGTTGTAGCGGGCTCAGTTTTAAAGCTAGAGTGAAGATACTGGTATCATATGAAACTAGGAAACATAAGGAATCCATCGTTACCAACCATGTCATACTAACTTGTTGTGAAGGAGGCTAAATAACGCTCCACACTTACAGTACATTTTGGTGAGGAAAAACTGGCATGGCCATTTTCAACGGGGTCCCTTGACCTCTGACCTCAAGATATGTGAATGAAAATGGGTACTATAGGTACCCACGAGTCTCCCCTTTACAGACATGCCCACTTTATGATAATAACATGCAGTTTGGGGCAAGTCATAGTCAAGTCAGCACACTGACACACTGACAGCTGTTGTTGCCGGTTGGGCTTTAGTTTGCCATGTTATGATTAGAGCATATTTTTCATGCCAAATGCAGTACCTGTGAGGGTTTCTGGACAATATTTGTCATTGTTTTGTGTTGTTAATTGATTTCCAATCATAAATATATCCATACATTTGCATAAAGCAAGCATATTTGTCCACTCCCATGTTAATAAGTATATTTAATACTTGACGAATCTCCCTCTAAGGTACATTTTGAACAGATGAAAAATGTGTGATTCATTTGCAATGAATCACAATTAACTATGGACAATGCGATTAATTGCGATTAAATATTCAATTTAATCGATTGACAGCCCTGCCCCAACCATTACAACGCCTGTACCAGTAATATCATTTTCCACAGAATAGATTTTATTGAGTGTGTTTGTGAAAGTCAAGGTGTGCATGTACATGAGTTTCTGATGGAGGAACGCATCAAAAATCCAAAGTGCCTGGAGCACATTGGACAAAACCCAGGCGCTAGCTGTTCAAACTAAACAAAACTGGGGGAGATCGCGAACACCAATCTTATTATTCCCTGACTCAAAAAGAACCACTGTAGTAGAGTAGTAGATAGTAGTATGAAATGGAAATACTCAAGTGAAGTACCTAAAAATTGACTTTCCACCACTGGTAGTGAAGGAAGTTCAACAACAAGGGAAAGGAAATCCAGTTCAAGTTAAGTCATTTACAGAAAAAGGTGAAAATATAAAAGCTTACTGGTGTGGGTAGCAAGTCCAAACAAACTGAGAATCCACAGCAGACAGGCAGGAAGATATTAGGGTTCAGTTACAGGGTCAAAGGTTCAGGTTTACAGGTTCAGGTGGCCAGAAATGCCAGAAGGGAAGGAAGCAACATGACAAATCTGGCAGCTGACTCAAGAAATGAGACACAGCTGAGCAGGAGGATGTGGGAGTCAGGTGACCAGGATGAGGAAAGCCTGAGGGCATCTGGTGGACAGGTGGAGAATGGCAATAAAGCTTCATAGAGATGCAGGGGGAAGAGTGGAGGTGGCTGGAGGGAAGGACAGAGATGATGCAGGATGGGATCAAGGAGGGTTAAAAGAGGAGATGTCAGGATGCCATATTGCGTCATATCATTGGTGCAACACAGTAAAATCTGGTCTGCAGTGTCATAAAAGGCTCACTAGCTGGCGCTTGTGTCATACCCAGTGTTCATCTGCGTGCATTCAATAGCCTTGGATGGGATGAGGAAGTTTCATTTCATTTTTGTGCACATAAATCTTCGAGAGGCTACATGTGTTAACATCTGTGCGGTTATTTTTGCTCATTGGGGACCAGTGGTGGAACGTTACTCAGTTCATTTACTCAAGTACTTACTTTACTTGTACTTTACTTGAGTATTCAAATCTTCTGCTACTTTATACTTCTACTCCACTACAGTTAAGCGGAAAATAGTGTGTTAACTACATTTATTTGATAACTTTTGTTACTAACTTTGCACATTTAGACTAATGGTACAAAATAAAATCAACAAATACATTATTATAGGTTAAAGGTGCAGCGTGTGTGTAGGATCTGGTGGTATCTAGCGGTGAGGTGAGATTACAACCAACCGAAGCCTCTCCTGTGATGCCAAGCGTGTTGGAGAGCTACGGTGGCCGACGCAAAAATGTGAATGTCCCTCTCTAGAGCCATTAAGAGCAGACGTGGGAAGTGAGTGGTGAAGCAAGCGAGAGAGATTGGCGGCGACAGGAGCGAGTAATGGAAAAGTTAACAGAGCTTCATTTGTCCGTTGCAGACATGGCGGTGCAACATGGCAGACTACATAGTGAGGACCCGCTCCATATGTAGATATAAACGTCTCATTCTATGGGAACGAAAACACAACGATTCTTGTTATCAGGTGATTATACACTAAAGAAAACATACTCATTAATAATATATTCCATTTCTGCCAATAGATCCCCCTAAACGTTACACACTGGTCCTTTAAGTACAATTTTAAGGTACTTGTACTTTGAGTATTTCCATTTTCTGCTGCTTTATACTTCTACTCCACTACAGTTCAGAGGGAAATATTGTACTTTTTACTCCACTACATTTATTTGAAAACTTTAGTTATTAGTTGCTTGCCGATTTAGACTAATGATACAAAATATAATCTACATTAAGCTACACTATTCTACAACATATGCGTTATTATAGGTTAAGATTAGCACCACCTCACCAGCTGCAACATTAAAGTGATGAACACATTAATGCAACAATCATTGTGATCCAATAACATAATATGAATTATTCTGGAATGGGTCATTCTGCAAAATTAGCACTTATACTTTAAGTATATTTTGATGATGCTAATACGTTTGTACTTTTAAATATGTAAGATTTTGAATGCAAGACTTTTACTTGTTACAGAGTATTTCCACACAGTGGTATTACTAAATATCTAAGTACTTTTTACATCACTGTTTGGGAGCAGTCTAATGTTTAGAAACAGAATTATGAAAAATGTGAAAAACCCCTTCAGTAATCCACTTATACAGCAGAATTAAAATGAGCTTCTTATTCTATAAAACTGGAATGTATTCACCACTGAACAGATAAACTCAGTGGATGCAATTTTGACTATTAACTGTGCTGCAGTGTAGTTCCCTTACAGGGACCACAGGGGTCAGTATGGACCAGGCTTTGGAGAGAAGATGAGCTGACCTCAAACAACCTCACAGCTCCACAACATGAAACATGAAACTGCTGCATCGCCCCAGAAATGACAAAAAGCGGCATCTTCAGTGGAAACATGAAACAGCAAAATGAAATCCAGTACACAAGACTTTAATAGATCAACAAAAACATATGAAATGTGATGAAATGTTCCATGTTAAATTGGCAAAATATGTAAAATTCACAAAATATGGAAGATGTTGGCACATTTCGAGTATAGGCACATGAGCTCTTACAGTAAACAGGCTGCTTGCTTCGTTACATATTTTATACACTTAAAAACATCCTTCTGTTAAATGGAATGTACATTTCTTGAGGCACAAATCTCATTTAAGTTTCTGATTTTATATACAGTATAATACCATTAGCTTTGCCAACAACGAGATAATGCCGCTGCATGTATAGCTTGTTGTTTTCTTAAACATTAGACCACTTTTCCAATAATCGTTTTTCTCCTGTTTAATTAGTATTATTTCTACAGTACACAGTATTTTATTTAGGCAAAATTAATGTACGGCTTATCTGTGATAAAACAAACACTGATGCATTTAAAAAACTGTCTTATTTTGTTAAAGTAAAAACAAAAGTTTGTAGAAAACACAATTATACAAAAAAAAAGAGATATTTGAATTATTAATACTGAAATGCAACTATTTCGAACAACATCCAGGCCTATCAGTAACTGCAAATAAACCATCTGTGATTAAAACTTTGCATTTAGAATATGTGTGAAACAATAAAGTTGTGAATTAGCTTACTTACAGTGTAATTACATTTGATACTGAAAAACAATCGAGCAGATATCCAGCAAAATGTACAATAGATGCTCCAAAAAGAGTTTGAACAACGAGCTCTGAAAGGAGTTGCACATTTTGGGAAATACGTTTATTTGCATTCTTGCTGAGAGTGGATGGATACCTCTCTCATGTATGTCTGCACGGTAGATACAGTATAAAGCTGGTTAGCTTAGCTTAGCATAAAGACTGGAAACAGGGGGAAACAGCTAGCCTGGCTCTGTCCAAAGGCAACAATTACTAATTAACATGTTATGTCTCGTTCGTTCTTTGTTTATGTGATCCATAAAAAAACAAGTGTAAAAACAACAATTTGTGGTTTTGTGGGGTGTTACGTGCGGGGGACTATTTTTTGATTGAGCGCAGTGACTTCCTGGAGTCGCTGTGAGTTTGCCAGACAACCAGTGTTCCTAAGGCCTTTACACACTGGGGGCGTTTTTGTTTTGTGTGATTAATTCAAACATCAATATATCTTTTCGAACTGTTGTTTTGTCATGAGTACTTTCACACAGAACGCAAATATTACGCAGCGGAATAAGGTGACGTTTTTTTCGTATCAAGGTTGACTTGCACCGCTTGCACCGCTTGCACCGCTTGCACCGCGAATAAAGGCTTCAACCAATCACGTTTTGTGGTATGGATATATTCAATACATACAATATAGTGTACAACAACATGGAGGCTACGTAGTCCGAACCAAGACAGAAAACTTTCCATTCAATGCAGTACAGACCAGATCCACTACTTCCAATTTATCTCAGACAGACGCTGCTCTGGCTCAATAGGATCCTTGTAGTTGGTCCTCTACCTGCGTAAATCTATTCTAAACTTTCATTGAAGAAGTGTTTCAACTGTCGCAAACTTGCATCGCAGCTGGTATGAATAGTTTTGAAATATTCACATTTTTGTGTCGTGTATTCGTCACGCCCCCCGGTGTGTAAAGGCCTTTAGGCTGTGTCCAAAATCACTCCCTATTTACTATGCAGCGCTCTAAATTTACCCTCCGCCATTTTATTTTATTTGTGTCTGAACTCTGAGTGTGAGATGAGTGCATTATTTTTATATAGTGTTCTCAAAAAACATGCCACGGTGGAACAAAAAAAGTAGTGTCCTTGGCATGTACGCAATTTTCTTTCCTATTTTCCCGTATAAACTTAGTTACATACGTTTGTGAACTCTGTTAAAGCCAGTTATGAACATTCACCTTTATGAGTATGAGCTTTTATATTTCCCTTTTGTGCAGATAAATCAGTTTTTTTCTCCAAATATGTTCAAACAGTTAGTCCAGAGCTTTCTTTTTACACATATGGAAATCAATAAATGATCCATATGTTTACTAACTTTGCTACGCTAACGCTAAAGTCATTGTTATTTAATGAGGTAAAAATTAATCCATGCAAATATAAATACAGTAGAAACCTGTGTGATTCCCAGTGGTTATGAGGTGTGTGCCAGGAGGGGTTATAAAATGAAATGTGTAACAAATTATAACATTACTGCATCATTTTCTTTTTTCTGCTTTGAAGCAGAAGTTAGCTCTTCGTTCATCAGCGTAGTCGTTAGTGTAACAACTGAATCTCTTCTCAAACACAGCGGCGTCTTTGAAACTGAGGTAAGACACTAGTAACCCTCTGCACTGCATCTTTAGTTTGTATTGTTAGCGTTTTCTCTGGGAGGGAAGACGGGAGCCCAACGTTCTTTGAGCGACTTCAGAGTAAGAAGTCAGAGAAGTTCATGTGCTGTGAGGAGTCGGTGTTGTGTGTGTGTCCTGGCTGGTGTTTGCCTCCTCGGAGTGTTTCTCCAGGTTCTGCAGATCCTCCAGCATCTCCTCGATCAGAGGGGGCATGGAGCCCGGGATCTCCATCTTCAGAGTCACCACCCTCTCAGCTCCTGTGGAGATGGACATGGTGTTTTTTTTGTTTACCAAGCACACATTCCTGTCAGTTTTTGTTATTATTAGATAATGTGCAGCAGCAGGGCTACCACCTCCCATCACAGATCTTATGCTGCGTTCAAAACCAAACGCAAAGTGAGCTTTTCGCGCAGCGCAATTACACACAAAGTCAAAGCAAAGATGTGAATAGATGGCGAAGCAGACACAAATTCACGCTGGGTGACGCAAATGATGCGAATATGCAGAATTCTTGTCAGGTGAAATATTATTACTCGGGCGAGAAATTTGCTTGACGCGAAAAAGCCTATCAGCGTTAAGATTCTCCTCCTGTCGGCACTGACGTTGACGTCCATCCGTGGGCACCCAGAGCTACGATAGAACCTGATATTTGTACAGAGACCGGACGAAACTCTCTGCGTATAAATGTATGTGTATAAAACGTAGACTGTGTTTGGTATAAACAATAATGTTGCTGCCGTATTTATGCCTAAATTATGTTATGTTGAGTGTTGATGGAGCAGCTACAATGTTGGCATATCCTGGCACTGATCGATCAAAACTCCATTCAGAAAACAAGCATTTCAAAAGTTATTTCCTTGTCGTCTTGAGGACAGACCTGACAAAGCATGAATTCAGACCTTCTACAAATCTGCAGCATTATGGAGTTATTTCGACATCCGTTTATTGCATTTAAATCACAACAGAATCGGTTTATTTTGGGTTCATGCCGCTGTAGCGGCGGCGTGTGGCTTCCTAGATACAGTGAAAACACCTCCGGATGATGTCATGAACCCAGACACAACAGTGTTTGGTTTTGTGACAAAGCAGCAATTGTGGTTATGATTAGTCTCATGTTGTGCAATGAAGGTTTCACACACATACCTTGTGTGGTTAATAATAATGATTATTATAATAATGAGGGTTGTTTATGAATCACTTATGAGTGCCCAGTACAATGCGCTTTACAAGGCGGACCTAAAAACACTAAAGGATAGAATCCAATGCCAGATACACCCACTTTCCATCTAACAGGAAGTCACTTTTCCTGTGACTTCCTGTAAATTCTTTGAAGGCTTCTGGCAACGACTGGAAACTGTCCAACTTGACCACAGCTCGTCTACTTTTCAGGCGAGGTGCAGTTCAACTCAAACGAGCCTATTGTTGGTATCTACATGGAGGTAAGCCCCTCCCTCCTTTGGTGCGTCTAACCAACACGTTCTTATCCAAACGCGTCATATAATGACACTTTATCAGACCCCACAGCGTCGGTCTTTTTGGTCGCAGTAAACACGTGATCAATGAGCCCTCTGCGTCACTTTTTGGTCGCAGTCAAAACGTGTTTAGTGTTGTGAAGTAAACAAAAACACATGCTTCGGCTTAGGCAATAAAACCACTTTGTTAGGTTTAGGCTTAAAACTACTACGTTTGTACAGTGGAAAAGACACTGAACGCTGTGAAAACGGGACACGAATGATCAGCTGATTGTAACGTGACGCACGGGACACGAACATTGGCCTCCTGGATGAAAGCCTTGTGTTTGCTGTTGCAGGGCATTGCTTTCTGACCTTTGGCGCTGATGCTGCGCAGGTCAGTGATTTTCATGAGGGCTTTGGGGAACATGAGGGGCATGCTGGGCCGCC
>CAKALG010014944.1:0-16543 GCA_916700815.1 Helicolenus hilgendorfi | reverse complement strand
CATGTTGCCAGCTCCAGTCCCCACACCTCTCAGTTCTGCTAGCCAATGAGCAGAGGCGCTGCCGTGACGTCACCAGTCATCTGTGTGTTGGGGTGATGACGTGTAGCTCGTAGCTCACCAACTTGCAACAGCAGCAGCTAGCTTGTCAGACGAGACAGCAACAGCGAGTTCATATCGACAGACACAATGATAGCTACTCTTTGAGTGTATATACAGAAACAAGACGAGCCTACAGTCATTGAGCTTTTGAAAACGCCACGGACTCATACTTTATGGAAGTTAACATGGTAAGAGAGAGAGGCGACTTCAGTGAACGAGCAAGCTAACGACAGCTAGCATCGCTAACGTTAACTGTCATTGTTATGGCTAGAGGAGCTAGGAGCAGGCTAGCTGCTTGTCAAAACATAATCTGACAGGTTAATTGTACGTTTCCTTATGGGATTAACACTGATGAGACACAACAGACAGAGCTTTTACTTTGCAGCAATTTATGTATCCACACATTAGCCAGAAGGTTGTTAGTTATAGTTAGTATACACTGCAGCTCAACCACGGAAACACATTTAGTTACAAACTCTAAATCTGGTTTTACTTTTCCAATGCAATCATTTTTGATGAATTTAATACTTCAGACTTAGTTTCCCTAAGCCCTAAGAAAAGCATATGTATCAAACTCAAACATTTAGAGGTTTTTGGTGCAGTTTGCATTACAAAAGAAGCATTCATAAGGTTGTCATCTGCTTGGAGTAACAACATTACCACCAAATATTGGACAAATGTGAGAAATATTTAGTCTCCCAAGCAGAAAATGAAATTAGCATCTGCCACCTGCCAAATACAAAGTAAATGTTGACAGTGGCAGGTAAAAATTTCAGGTCACCTGCCACCACGGCAGATAGGTTTTCCTTATATTAAGAAATATTATTTTTAACAAAGCAATTCCTTAATGTAATATAGTTAGAGATTAAGGTTACATGATATATTCCATAATTCTACAGTCTGGTACCACTGACTCAATGTTTACAATTTTAAAGTGTTCTACCTACTGTAGATTTCAGAAGTGGCAGACAAAAAAACTGAGTGGCCAGTAGAAATGTTAAGTGACCTACAACTGTGGCATGAGAGGAAAAAGCTTAATTTCAGACCGTGCTCCCAAGCCACAGTGACAAATCAGTCTAACAAACTGATTGTTTTTACAGTGATATATAATTTATCCAGTCAGTCAAAACCTTCCAATATATTGCTAGACTATTTGCTAGAAGTGTCCTAAAGAGTACACGGACTAAACAACCACAACCAAAATGTTCTAGCATTTGTCTGTCATTAAAATGCCAAAATAGCCCGTCTATTATAAGATGACAGTGGATGCCAAAAATATCTTGAACGTCTTGTTAGGCTCATTACAACAATGTAACATGTGCCTGTTGCAGACAAGTAGCCACTGTTGTCAATCTTGGCATTATAATAACTGTCTCTTTTTCTTTTTCTAGCTGTAGCAGAATGGAATTACCATTACAAGCTTGTTTTGAGTGGTTCTGCATAAGGACGCGGCTCTGTTTCAGCCCTCAGAACAAGGAGCCATAAACTCCATGCATCACGTGACGTCACTTACTCTCCGGAAACTGCAAATTGCACTGCAAAAGAGACACTTAAAGAACAGACATGTTTGCCAAGTTGAAGAAGAAGATCGCAGAGGAGGCAGCCACAGCACCTCGGAGTGGTGTTCGTATACCGCGCACCATCAGCAAGGAATCCATCACCTCAGTGGGGGCAGATTCGGGGGATGACTTCGTAAGTACTTTGTGAAATCATCACCAGTCACTAGCCACTCGTTTTTTGAAAGTAATTAACTGTTAAAGGTTAATCCAAAAATAATTAAGTAATGGATAGACTTATTCCTGACTTGAGCAGAAACTAAATGGCTTTATTTTTACTGGAGGATTTTTTTGCTAATCATAGAGAAGAATTAAAGCAGAATATCTTCGTATCACACCACTGACCATCAGCATGAAAATGTTCTTCCTCCAAAGGGGGAAATGACAGAAAAAGTTTGAGTTAAAGGAATACTTCACCCACAAAATGACCATTTGTATAGCAATTTCTCACCTCGTCTTACGTTGAATTCTTGAAGAAAAATTTTTTTTCATGCAGGCCTCCACAGTGAAATGGAGAAAAGTCTTGATGAATTATCAAAACATCCGTTTACAAACTCTCACACAACTCGTGCATCATAATCCAAGTCTCATATATCCAATTGTATGATCACCACTTCCCAAACACATGCATCTTCGCTAAAACCTTCCATTTAAAACACTTCCGCATAAACAGTCTCATGCTTGCGCAGGCGCACTACTCGTCCATGTGAGGTTGGACGAGTCCGAAGTGTTTTAAATGGTTTAGAACTGTAGTAGTAGTAGTAGGTTTTATTTTTCAACTGTGTTCATACGATCGCTTTCCACTCTTTTCAGTCCAGCCATATTAGAAAATAGATTGAAAAATAATGGTGGTCAAGGATGGATTGTCATGTCATATATCATTTCTCACATGTCACTTTTCACTCTGAATTAGTTCTGAAAAGTCACAGAAAAGTCAGGAATTTCAGGTCAGTGCTATAATGGGAACCCTGGCTGGCTTTTGACATTGTCACCAGTCAGGCACATCTAGGTAACAGGGCTTGGGTGTGACTGTTTTTGTTCTTAAGACCAGCCAGTCTAACATGATGCCCTGTTAATGAATTTCTTGTGTTACATACTCACAGCTGACTTTATCTGTGTTTTATTTCTGAGTTCTTCTTTGTTTGGCTGTGGCTGCTCATTTTACCTGTTTCAGTGGGTTCTGTAGTGCACGCAGTGATATTTTCAGGGCTGTGTCGATGTTATCCTATATGGTTTTCAAGAGAGAGGTTTTTGTCATAGTTTGTAAAGGAAATCCATATCTGGGGTAAAGCTCTGTTCATTGGAGCAGGGTAGTGCAATCCCTCACTGGGGAAGCCAGACTCCTGAGGCTGTAGTGCCGTCTCAGTTGCACTTGGCTAAATTATTTAGTGAAGTCGCTGAGTAGCAATACTGCCTGCCAACGTGTGACATTGTGTCTCTGGTACAATGAATAGTTGAGCCTCTTTCACACATAGTTCCCAGTAAATTACTGGGATAACCTTTTAGGCGCCGCTGGTGATTTTCACTATTCACACATGCACTACATTCAGGAACATTTACATCTTGCGCCTTTTCACACTTGCCATGGTAATGCCAGAATAGATGGGTCAAGGGACAGTCCAGCAGATGAAGAAGAAGATGGGGAAAGGCGGTGGTGTACTGGTCGGCAATTGTTTTTTCCTAGCTTGGCGAAGTTTGAGGTCTTCAGGTGGGAAATTAGCAATACAGATTTCCTTGAATATTGATCCTTGATCCCATTCGAGTGAGCCCATGAGGGAATTTTCTGTACATTTCAGAGATAAACTGCATGTGCGGACGAGCACCTTTACTTTCTGCGTCCATTTCATATATTTGTATTATTCCTGCAACTGTCTAGCCAAATACCAATGACGTATCATACAGAGGTATTTGTAGCACAACAGCAATGTAGTGTGATAGAAGAATTACTTTTTGTGATGAGCAACAGCAATGATTAACTCTAGATTTTGGACTGGACACGTGGACTTGATATCCAGGAAGTTCTCGAAATTTACGACTCGTGAGCAGATTAGAAATCAGCCAGTTAATAGAGCGATGCTACCTGCGGTGAAAATAACAACTTACCAGTGAAATGCTTTGAACACACTTGATGACTGCTGACTGTGAAAGAGCAGATGAATATTTGCTTTAAATTCCCCATTCTGAACAGAATGAATATTAAGTGCTGCCTAATGCTGTGTGTGTGTGTGTGTATGTTTGTTTGTGTGTGTCTGTCTTCAGGCATCTGATGGCAGCAGCTCCAGGGACGACCTACCCGCACAGCTTCTCAGAAGGAATGATCAGATTCGGAAGCTGGAGGCCAAGCTATCAGGTAGGATATGTCAGACTTTAAGGTTAAGCAGCTGTAGTTCTCAGGACAGATCAGTACACAGGATCAGAGAAATGTAAACCATAGTGCAACTTGTACCAGTGATGCACTGGACTGTAAGCAATCGATCCTATCATAACTGTTGGATGATGAAATATCAGAATCATATCAAATGGCCCACTCTGAATGACCAAGACTGAAGCATTAAGCAAAATGTCATTGCAGGGTTGATAAATATTTTACACTTTAATATTTACCTGCAAATGATGTAATAAATTATCAGTTAATAGCCTACTGCCTTTAAAGGCAACTTTGACAGCCAAGCTCAAATTTTGTCCCATTTGTTTTTAAACTAGCAACTTCACTTTATATGCCTCTATATTTCTCTCTGTACACCACAGTCCCAGCCAAAATAAATAAAAGGTTTATAACTACCAGACCAAGGGAAAATTGGCCTCAAATGACTAACCAGCTGAAGCACCCATCTAGACAAACAGAACACACATAACAGGCAAAATATTGGATAAAACAGTGGTTTTGTTGGCGAAACTTGAATGCCTCTCATCTATGAGAGTGGCAACAGCAACTAAAAGTAACTCTCTCTGCCAAAGGAATATAACTAGATTCTGTCAGGAACCAGTGTGAAAAAACTGGGATATGTAAATGCTGTATTCAGTCTTGTAGCAAATTATATTTAACCAGTCTTGCCTCTGTCATGAAGTAGTTCATTTTCAGTGCTTTAATCTTTGCGTACCACAACTACAAACACTTGATGAGCATGACTGCTTCACTTTCAGTTCAGTCCAGTTCAGTTAGATTAACGGGGCGGCTCAGGAGGGAGAGCGGGTCATCCACTAATCTGAAGATCCTCCAGTCCGCATGTCGAAGTGTGAATGGGTGAATGTTAACATGTAGTGTAAAGTGCTTCGAGTGGGCGGAAGACTAGAAAAAGCGCTGTATAAATTCAAGTCCATTTACCAGTCTAACATACATTGCAGCCCAGTCTCACCAAACCAGAGCAGCTGTAGCTCAGTGGGTCGTCCCTAGAGTGGTTCGATCCCCGGTTCCTACTGTCTGCATGTCGAAGTGTCCTTGAGCGAGACACTGAACCCCAAGTTGCTCCCTAGGCGTTTTACAGTATCACACCGCTCCTAAGGACGGGTTAAATGCTGAGGTCAACTTTAATGTATGTATCTGTATGTATATGATAAATCTAATAAAAGTTTAAGTTTAAATTTTTCAAATGGCGTATGAATGACAGTATTTTGTAAGTCATTTCACATGCAGTAACAACACTTTTGTTGCTTTTGGCATGTGTACGCCATGTAGTCTGTACTGACTGCAATGCAAACGCATCCGTGTAAATATGATAAACATCAGTCCGGCAATACGTCATCTAGAGTAGGCTCACATGACCACGCCCCCTTTTGGGGGAAAGCAATCCCGTGTCCCTCATAGACAGTAGCAGAGTAAACAGAAGAAATTGAAACCGCCGGTAATAGTAATTTAGTAGGCAAAATAGTAGTTTGCCGGTTGTATATTCAATGGGACACAGACACTGACATATTTGAAGTTTTTTTCCTTTTCTACTCTGTATGATAGCTCCTTCCTTTGGGTGGCTTATGTGACTTTGCACCCGTAGAAAAGGTTAAAGGTCGCCCATTCTCATGCAGCCTTTTTTAACCAGTATGGTTTTCTCAGATAAGAAAATCATTAATAGTTTTACCTTCCATTATTTCTCAATCATGTTCTCCCTTTTGCTTTCTCCCTCTCCTTTTGTTCACTTTCTCTCCTGCCTCCTCTCTTCATCTGCCGGTTCCTCCTTGTTGTTTGTCCTTTGTGTGTGTGTGTGTCCGTGTGTGTGTGTGTGTGTGTGTGTGTGTGTGTGTGTACTGTTGATACCCCATCCCATCACCCTACTTCCCAACACTAGACTACGCTGAGCAGCTACGAATTATGCAGAAGACCAAGGACAAGCTTGAGATTGCATTAGAAAAGCATCAGGATTGTACGTACCTCTACTCTCCTCCCAATTAGCTTCCTTTCTCTCATCTGTCTGTCCGCTGTAATATTCATCACCTGGCGTATCATCACTTCCTCCCATGAAGGTGATACTTCCCCAAGCTAATATCATGAGCTTTAGAGGTTTGCTTTGGGAGCGCTGAATGCTTTTTTCCTTTTAATCTAAAAATCCACCCTCAAATCTTTTACGCTGCTGTTTCTTCAGCACAATTGATTTCAGAGTTATATATGCATAAAGTCTGTTACTTTGTTGGTGTACTCACTTTCTCTCAATTTGCTCCACACAACTACTTTAATTAATGGTTTCCTAGATTTCCTCCAATGCCTGGTAACGGCTCCTGAAGACGTGATTTGAACCTGTTGCTATCAGTTGGACGTCTGTATTTCGTCATGTATGAGAAACATAGACTGTATGATATAAATATAGCTCACTAGCTACCCTAGCGACGGTTCTGAACATTAAGACAATGATGGCAGCCACATCCATCAACATGTCTTATACATAGCTGTGTTGCATTCTGGTCTGTTGGGCTTACTGTCAGTGGAGAAACTGGTATATCCACCTCTTATGATGGATCTGTCCATGTGTTTTTGTTTGTTTTTGTGACATAGATTGGCTTGTCTGTCCAACACTGTTGAGATTATATCGTGGATGTTTTTGGTGACCTTTCCATATGGTTAAAAATTTGAATTTGTGCGCAAGAAATATCACAATCTAACCCCCAATGTCCACTGGACGCGGCCGTGTCCGTTCCGGCTCTGTCACGGCTGCCAGGAGAAGATCCCATGCTTTCAGCGTCTAAGCAGGTCTTTTGTCCTCACTTCACACTCTAGGTTTATTTATTTTGTTGTATTCCACAAGTCTCTAGTGTCACCATCTATCAGATATCAACTTTTCTCTCAAAATATCTCAGAATTTTTTAGGCATAAACCTTTTGATTTGAATGACCTCACAGCTTGTCCCCTAGCGCCCCTCTCAGAGCTGACTTGAAAGGTTTCGTTCATTGTCAAGAACTGCTTCTATCTGGTACTGAAGTAAGAGTTGTAATGAACCTCAATGAATTTTAGACTTATTTTAGGGTGGATTTTTTTTCTCAGTTTACACAGATATTGCAGTTTTAGCTTTAATAAACTGTGTTTTCATTTTTGTCAGTTGCCATGCATTGCTTATCTTTGCCTGTCTTTGCTTTTTGGATGAACACACTTTTTAATCCGACTCTAACGTTTCACAGCTACTAACGGTGCCGCTGTCTGTGCTATTTAATATTTCTGTTCTCATTGGTTGCCTACAAACCTCTCTGTATGGTTTCCATCTTTCCCTTTCTTTTTCTCTTTCTCACTTTTTATGCTCAGCATCCATAAAGAAGCTTCAAGACCAGAACGAGTCCCACCAGGCCAGCAGAGCCAAAATGGCAGAGGGGATGGCTTTTGCACTGGAAAAGAAGGATCAGGTAAAAGCCACTCTGTCTCAGTTATTGTACAGCCCTGGGGTCTTATTTATAACAATTGAGTACTCACGAAACGGGGCTTGAAAGAGGATAAATTGTGTTCACCTATCAAAATGCCATTTTCAAAATGATGATACTACTGACTGACACTATCATTTTAGAAGCGATCAGTCTGATTGCTGTAAACATATCAATGTTGCGGTGGCGCTCTAAATGCGTAACGCTGCATGATGAATGCACTGGCACTGCGAGGACTATGTGAATGGAAGAATTAGGAGGGAGCGAGTGGTCACGGACCACGTCGCCCACAAGCTCCTCAATTTCTGTGTCATTAAAAATTCCTTTTCTTAGTGTTACTCTTGGTTGTTCCCGTGTTTCACCATAAAGAACCACTGATCAGCGGGATAATTTCTATGCTGAAACATTCATGAGGTGCTTTACACTGATCATCTATGGTACAATGTGGGCGTGTGTGAGGCTGATCCCCGTGCGCACATTTCCAAGTTGATTTGGGATTTATAAAAGGAAATAACGCTCTGGCAGGCGTACACATGGTTTTATAAATCAGAATTTTGTTTTGGTGTACGTACATTTCCTCATTTGTATGCACGCAAACATTTAGTGTGGATCCTACGTACTGTTTTATAACTGAGTCCCCTGATTTGTGGCTTGTCTACTCATATCTTTCTATCCTTTACCTGCAGGAATGGATGGAGAAGATGTCTGATGTGGAAAAGGTAAATCTTTAAATCTATCTTTGGTGACATTCAAATAATACACTGTTTAAGTGGCTGTTTTCCACACCTAAAATAGAAGGATCAATTTCCAGAACAGTGCTTTCACATCTAACCTATTTGATGCGGTACAGTTGAACTTGCAGTTGGTGCATTTGCCTGTTTAGTTCGGTTTGCTTGGGCAGGTAGGAAAGATGTCTGTTGAAGTCTGGTGCAGATTAAACAACCAGACTGAGACCCCCTGAAAAGGAGGGCCTGTTTCCAATCAAACTTTGTGCGCTGCGGTTTTGTGTTGGTGTAAAAACCAAAGCAGACCAACTACAGGATTTTAGGGTTGTAGCATTCATATGCAGAATCTGTAGGCAGCGGGACTAGATTTTGGTATTAGAAGCATTCAGGTTTCCGTTTGTATGTAGGTAAGTAGTATTGACCAATCACGTTTGAGCAGGCTTCGGTTGAATGCAGGTAACTGTCCGTGTGGAGAGCAAAAGAGGCGGAACGCATCGGCCAAAATGCAATCTCTCACCGGCTATCGTCTGACGATGATTTTGCTTTTTATTGGTTTGAAATTAGCTTGTAAACTGGCTACTTGTGAAACAATTTGGTCGTACGCGTTGTGTCTCTCCTCCAACTCCAGTCTCGAATCTCAAGTTGCTAATCTGACTGTAAATAATGAGCAGCGCACAGAAGAGGAAGTCTTTAGAACGGTTTAGAAAGTAATCTCCTGGTCGAGGCTTTAAGTGACATATAGCCTATATTTCTGCAAGATCATATGACAACCATGGTATTACATATGCGAGCCACCACATGATTGCAGGGATGTTCCCTGATGTGTCAGAAATGAAAAGGATTTAAACCATAAGTGTGTTGTGCTTGTGTCCACTTCTGTTTATTTATAATATGTGAATGAGTGACCAAAGCGGGACAATGTCTTATTCTTTCCTTGGTCGGAACCAAACAAACAGAACTATAGGTGTGAAAGCACACTTAAATTTGGTTTCTTGAAACCTGCTCATGTCCTGAAAATGGACAATGCACGTGTTTGTTCACGGTACAACTGTTGTGTTTGTTTAGGAGAAGGCTTCCTTGTCAACCCGTATAGACGAGATGATGGAGCAAAGCTTAGCACTCTTCCAGAAAAGGGATGACCTGGATGAACTGGAGGGCTTTCAGCAGCAGGAGCTCGCTAAAGTTAAACACATGGTGCGTACATGTGCAGTTGGATGGTTAGATTTGTAGCATTACGTAAAAACAGTGATGCAGTTTGCAACCATCTATTTGTCATTTTGCGATTAAATTGAAAATTGGAGGTGGAAAAGGATTTGCTGTCTTTTAAAGAGCTATGCTTTGGAGTAAGCACAATCTGTGAGCCTCTGTGCAGGATAGGATAGGAGAGTCTCACTTAGTTTGATGAGGTGTGATTTGATTTCACCTGGGTCAGCAGCACTTTCTTTCGTGTATGGTATGGTCTTTGAATATGATTTATTTCCCATTTATGTCGATCAGTTGCTGAAGAGGGAGGAGCAGCTTAGCCAGCAGGATCAGGAGCTCCAGCAAAAGGAGGCTGAAATTCAGTCGGCAAAGCGAGGGCTGTCCGAGGCTCGAGGGAAACTCCAGACTCTGGAACAGCAGCACGAGGAGAGCTGCAGTCTCAACTCTGAGCTTGAAATAGAGCGGTAAGAAGGAATGCAACAGGCAGCAATATGTGATTTTTTCTTGGTCTGTTTGGTCAAGCTTCTGAATCAGCTGTGCGACCAGATAGCTAAGCCAACCTAGACAAATGTTAAAAACGCAAACCATATCCCAAACAATTACATTGAGGATTTTCTTGTTAACTTTAAAGTTCAAATCACACCCTACTCTAGAAATGATGAGTTTACATTTGTTGTTGAACTGTGATTTTTGTGAAAGAACACCAGAAGACAATGTGCATGTCACTGAATTTGTACAGAGAGGAACTGCTGCTGCTCAGAGAGGAGGCAGACCAGAAGATCGGTGAGCTGGAGAGACGATGCCAGGAGCTGCAGTCAGTCGTCCATCAGGTGTCTGAAGACTTTCAGAAGGTCAGTCCTGAACACGAACTACACTCTACTTCTTCTGTGCTGAAGTTATGAACGCTATTCATTCATAAACACTTTTTCAAGGCAGCTGTCTGTGAATAAAGTGAGTTTGTGAAATGTTTGTGCTTCAGTCACAGAGTACGGTGTTGACTTTAGAGAGATCCCTCGGGGAGTTACAGACTGAACATGACGCCCTGAAGCTGCATCAACAAAAGGTAAGAACTTAGTCCAGTTGGGACCCTTCATCCATGTGTACGGTCTAAAATGCAATTGATGCATATCACACTGTGAGTGACTTGTCTTTGAGAGAATCAGGGAACAAGTTAGGTCTGTCACTTCGAGTGACTTCAAGTTCAAATAAATGAGGATGAGGAATGTCTCGATCCGATCTCAAAGGTACTTTTCATCTGATCGGTATCTGCTATATTGAGCCCGATACAATCCTTCATTGTATGTCAGCTTTCACAAAGGTGTTTTTACTTGCGAAGCTTTCCTGCACAGCAACGCAACGAATACGCTGTCAACACTCCCAACTCTCGGCTTTATGTCTTTCTTCCTCTCCGCTGAGCTCCGGGCTGAGCCCCGCCCTGCTGCGAAACACCACACACCATAAATGACAGCAAATGGCAGTATGAGACTGTTTATTTATGTTATTTACCTCATTTATGTGCACTCGTTCCATTTCAGCTCAGTGTGAGATTCTCTTGCGTTTTGCTATCATCTACGGTGCGTGGTGTTTCACAGCGGACAACACAGACAGACAGCGACAACCACACTCACCATGCCACTGCAAGTGCAACAAAAGCACCGCGAGCAAAAAGCCAATACGAGTAATATGTTAATGTAAGATGTACAGGAAACAAAAATAAACACTCAACGGAATACAGTTCATTCGGGTAACTCAGGCAAAGGCTGCACTGAAGCAACAATCACTGGACGGCACTTTTAAATTGAACGAAAAATCCCTTGAGACTGCGATAAGGCCTAAAAGATTACAGAGAGGGCTTGTTATTCTTTTACATTAAGGAACAGCTTGGATGCAGGCGCTTCAATTGTCAAGCATAGACATTGGATTGATTTTAATAACCTGAATGTACTTGAAGTGTGCAGAGTGCAGTTGTATTATATAGGAACTCCCTAATGAGGACTAACAGAACACATAGTGTGGTCCTAAACTATTGTTGTAGTTTGACATTGTTCCACATACTGTAGCTTTATCTTTATGCATAATTTTGCGATTTGTGGTGTAGAACCCAAACTATACTTCCACACATTGCTTTTTACATGCCTAGTGTTGTTATTATCCATTTATTATCCATTGCTAGTTGCATCTATCTTAGATAAGCAAGGTGAGCATCACTATCCCAGTTTACTGGGCAGTAGGACATGCAGTAGATCGGGGTCACGGTGCATTTTATCAGCGACCCCTGCTGGAGTACAATGTAAACTAATTCAAACAGTCTGGTGTGCTTGTAGATTGTGAGTTTGATTTCTTTTTTAAAAAATGTCCACATTTTAATTATCATGGCAATTTTTATTTTTATATAAAAAGTGACTGCCCCGGTGTGTACAGCATGTGCAGTTGTAAGCATCTTGTCAGGTTTCTCCTCAAGCATCAAATCATTCAGGAAATTCAGGGAGTTTCATCATATTTTTCTGAAGCAGACAGGAAATACAAGGGGTATAATAGAATTTAGTTTTTTTTAACTAGTTTCAAATATCTTATCAGGCTTTTAGGATAACAATATTAACAATCCAGGTTTCAAAATTGAGTTAAGAAAGGGTTAGCTGGAAGTCCGTTTCATGTCTTCCCTTGACATCATCAGGCCGCTGTAACAGAGGAGGACAAGGAGCGCTTGTTAGCGGACCTTCAGAAGAAAGTGACGTCTCTGGAGAGACGGCTACAGGGGAACCTGAGCCAGGACGAGCATCTACAGGAGCTTCTCGAGGAGGTGAGGAACAACTAGAGCAGGACTCAGTTTAGGAACCTACTACCTCATTTTATGTGGCAGATGTTGAAAGATTCCTTCCACTCTGTAATTTATATAAGATTAGCTCTTTTCATAAACATGGACAGCGTTCCTCTCATTAATGTATATACAATAATATGTACATACCAAATTAATAACTTTCTTTCTTTCAGTCATTTAAGATAAATAAGATAAATTATCCATTTCTCAACAATTATAATTCAATGAAATGAGATGGATTAAATGCAGGATTAAGTCAAATTTTCCAGCTGTCATTTTTTGACCATATAAATTACAGTACATGTTTAGGTATGTTAATTGATACTAATAGAAGTGATTGGCCCATTTTTTTGCTTTGTTTGCAAACATTATTGATGTAAACAAACATTTGACATCATCAGATAATATTCATAACTTAGATTTAGTTGTTGTCTGTTGTTAGTCTTTTTATTAAAATTATTGTATTTATTAAGAATTGTCAATCTCTTTATAGAAGCTCCATTTTGCATTTTGTTGTACATGTTGTGCATTAAAATAACAGATACAATGTTGAGCTTACTTTAAATGTATTTCATTATAAGTCTACCCTATTCTAGGGAATGATAGATATATATACAATTGCCTTTTCAGAAGTCCAGCCTGGATCAAAGTTTGGAAGAGACCAGAGCAGAGCTGGTTTTGGTTCGGACAAACCATGCCGATACTGTCAGCTCTCTGGAGACACAGGTAAACAAACGACTGCATCTGTTCACTAAACCCACAGGCCCTGAATATATTATCGCTTCCCACAAAATCTGCAAGCCCATGATTACAAATATTTTTTTTGTGTATTAAGTTGAATGATAACAGCTGTAATATCTACTCATTGTGCTCAATTAGCAGATGTAGTAGGTCACCAAATATCAGTTGATGCTGTTGCAGATTTCAAATGAATAAAAAGAGGGCACCTTTATTTATTCCCCTTTCCACTAACATGACTTTAGTCATTTCAAATCTGATCATTTTAATTTAACTCCAGTTTCAATCCCAATGAAATGTTGACTATGACAAAGCTTCTACAGGAAATCAACTTCCATACTTAAACGGTCTTGGCTACGGTGATAAATGTGTGACGGCTGTGTGTTTCCTGTCTGATCTAGGTATCCAGAATGAGCTGCAGCATTACTGAGCTGCAGACCCTTCTCCGACATAAAGACGACTCCTCCAGAGCCTACAGAGAGAGAACAGACACACAAGTAAGCAATCAGACACATAATAACAGATAATTGAAATGTTTAAATGACCCTAATCAACTTCTTGTTCCTTTTGAAGCTTTGTTCATGACAAAATCACATGGTTATGGGGACCAAGGAAGCATACAGTAAAGACTGTTTGATAATAGCTGACAACAGTGAAACATTAGGCAATGGCCAGGGCATTCTGGCTGGGCTAACTTTAAAATATGTATAATATACTAATATGTCTGGTTCCTCACCTTAAAGCTAGGGTTCTTCAAAAACATTTTATTTTTATTGAAAGTCTCATTACATCCCAACAGCAATCAATAAATCAAATGCTCTGACAAAAAAAAATAAAAAATCTGGTATCTGTGGCTGTTGCAGGACTGTAATAAGCCCGTCCAATCATGCAGCTAGTGCTGCAAGCTGCTTTCATTGGAAAAGAGTTGTCAACACTGGGCTCAGTTTTTCGATTGGATAATTTTTAAAGCGTACTCTTGCTGGTTTCTCAACATTACCCACCCTAGCTTTAATAGGAAATAAGTGGATTCCTGTTGAGTGGCAGATGATGTTGCTCACAGTGTGGAGGTCTGGTCACAATCAATCATTGTACTACTTTCTGTTTCAGATAGCTAACTTGGAGCAGAAAGTCCTAGAAAGTAGTGAGAGATTGAAGAGTGCAGAGCATCAGATCACAGAGAAACAGCAGCACATGGATAAACTGGTGAGTACCACAACAGTTAAGAGCACAAAATTAGCATTTTTTAAGACAGAAATAGGATTGATATTTCCTAAAAGGCTCTTAGAGTAGACAGACTTATCACTGAATCTAGAAACACAGGGTTGCAGTTCGTTCTCTGAGCCCTTCTCAGGTATGATTCTCAGCAAACTGAGAAAAATGGCCCCGGGAGGTAAACAAGTAGAGCTTGCCTCACCAAAAATAGAATACGAGTTTAAGCTCTATCAATTATTGTACAGTGTATAAAATGCATATTTCCATTTAGAAATTCACACAAGTAAATTATTTGAATTAAAAATGATATAAAAGTAAAAAAATTGCTGCTCCCGCTCCACATGTCATTACTCTACAAAAATATTACAACTACAGTGTAGGATATGAAAATTCTTTACTTTGGTGTCATCTGGTGGTAATATCAAGAATGCACTCCATAATGTTGTTAATTTCAGCACAGGTATTCAGACAGTGAATAGATATTATAGACAGTCATGTGCACACAAGTTCTTTTTTGAGGGAAAATATTGATTTTCAATGCGGTTGAAATCCAGTTTAAGTGGGTTTTTGTATACACATGTTTAACTATGCATTTTAATGTGTGTTTTGTTCAGCAAGGAGAGTGGAGTGCGGAGAAGGCCTTTCTGGATCAGCAGGTGTGTTTGCTACAGCAGCAGAGTCAGGAGAAGGCCAGCCGCCTGGAGGAAAGCATCAACTCTTTACAGACAGAAAGACAGACGCTGCTTGACAGGATGGTATGTTCCACTTCTCATTTTTGATTTTCCAAGATGTATTTGTAATCTATGACATGATGCAGTAGTGGGTTAATATAAATGCATGTGTTGCATTGAAGAGAGAGAACTGTTTGTTCTGTGACGACTCATACTTTCCCTTCCTTGTTCTTGTGTGCTAGGCGGATCTGGATAAGCAGAGGGGCGAGGCAAACGTCAGTCTAAGCCAGCTGACAGAGGAGCTGGAACAGTGCCGGGTAAGATCAACTACAACACACTAGATTTTTTTTTTGAACACACAAATTCACATTTGATTGACTTTTAAAAGCAGCTTTTTCATTTTCATTTTAGTATGGTCATAGAATGCCCATACGAGTATGTGAAAATGAAAATACAAATTGGATTATTGCATTTTCAGTTTTACTCAAATAACACATACATATGTGGATAATGATAATGCTATTGTGGAATTACATTTTCAAGTTTACGTGATCATTTTTATCAAGTCCCCTATGGGCTTCCACACATGACCGTACACATTTTATCCAGTTGTAGTCTTCACATGATGCGATACAGCTTCACTAACAGCCATGTTATAAAGCCAAAAGCTATATACTTAGTACTGAACATTCACCAACATTGTTGGATCCACTAGAAAATAGAGAAACTCAAAAAAAGGTCATTTTCATAAAAGGAAAGTAGAGTGAATTTGTTGTCCTCTTGTCTCGGTATTGGTGTGTTCCCTCAGACGGACCTCGACAGTCGGCAGACGGTGAGCACGGAAATTGCCCATGCTCTTGAAGAAACCAGACGACAGAAGGAAGAGTTTCAAACACAGGTCTGTAGGCAAACACACATCATGTTATATTCGCGGTAATAGAAAGGCAACAGCTAACATGTGGTCCCCCTCAAATGATGTAGCAGTCTTCCTCTGGGCCAGCTGCAAACACTGGTATTTCTTTGTTGGACAGGAGGAACGGAAGAGTTGTTATTCAGTGGACTGTACCTTTTATTTGATCACCCACAGATTATAAGACAATGCAAAAGAGATTCAGAGCCGGTTGTCATTCTGTCTGTGAGTGTTAAAAGCATGTGCTGTGTAATGAAAAGTGTTTGTCTTTGCTTATTGTCAGGTTGGAGAGCTCAACACATCTCTACAGACCTCACAGCAGGAACTGTCCACTGTCACTGAGGAGCTAGCACTGAGAGAGGAAGACGTCAAAACACTCCAAAATGGTACATACACACACACACACACTTCAGAGAGCCTCAAGTACCGGGGGAAACCTGTGACGTAGTTACAAAATATTGCTTTTTCATAATCGTCTGTTTATAGAAGATATGAATGTTATACTGGTTTGAGGTCTTCAGCTTTCAGGATCCATAAAACAATTGTATGTGGTCCAAACTGTCTTATTACGAAGTACTTTAACAATAAAGTAGTACAGAAATAAACTTTGTAAATATAAGAACAAATTGTGATCAAAAGATCCGGGATGATTTTCTCTGGTCACTCTACAGTCATTGTGTGTGTGTGTTGCAGAGGTGCAGTGTCGGCAGGCATCACTGGTCCAGCTACAGGAGGAGTTGGAGCTGCAGCGAGCCCAGCTGGAGCAAATGGAGCTG
>CAKALG010014943.1:0-13536 GCA_916700815.1 Helicolenus hilgendorfi | reverse complement strand
AAATAATTCTATACTTCCACATCACATTTTATATTCTGTTATAAAGCTATGCTATACTATATTATACTATATTATTATACTACATTGCAACTTTTACTGTAGTCTATCACTCTATATATTATGTGAATATGTTGTATACTGTCTTACTACATTATATTTCTATTGCTTCTACTGTTTACATATATACTGCTGACTCGTTGCTATTAACCACACCACTGTCACTTTACCTCATAATTTTGTCTTTAATTGCTCTTGTGTAGTTTCTATTTTACTTATTCTAGTTGTACATATGTCTTGTTATTTATTTATTTGTCTCTTTTCTATTTATCTGTACTACTTTCTGTTTTTGTTGCGCTGCTGCAACACCTGAATATCTCAATGGGGATCAATAAAGGCTCGTCTGATCTTATCTTAATTACAGCTGTATATTCTGTGCATCAATCAATGGCCATCAAAATGCCAATAGGTGTACATATGTGTCTTTTTTTGCTTGTGTATTAATCAATCAATCAAACTTTATTTGTATAGCATCTTTTGTTACAGGTTAGTGTAGTTCAAAGTGCTTCACGAATGACTGACAAGCTGAAAATAAGACAGAACAACTGTAGATCATGAACAATAGGGAAAAGATTTAAAAAAGCAATAACTTAAATACAATAAAGTAAGTGAATAAAATAATGTAAATGATGTCTATAAGCCATTGTTTTGCTGCTTTAGGGCGTGGCTACCTTGTGATTGACAGGTCGCTATCACAGCGTTGTCCGGTCTGGGAGTTGTCCGTGTTTTATTCTTACAACTTTAACCCTTTCGTAGTGTGTTTTCAGTTCATGACAGTTAATTGTAACTTTTAGTTGCCTAAAAATGTCTTATTCAGGGTTTGGTTGTACTTAGCACCCTATATCGTGTCACTTCTACCAAGATTTTGACGGCCAAAAACCAAGATAGCGATAGTGACTTTGTCCACTTATATACAGTCTATGGTTAATACCCAACACGTTCTAACTTGCTAAGGTTCAGGCAATAAGATCATAATAGGTAGGTTTACGAAAAAACAACATGGTTGGGCTTAAAACTACTACGTCTTCACAGTGAAAATTAAACTGAATGTTGTGAACAAGGGACATGAATGAATAGCTGATTGTAATGTGACGCACAGGACATCAACAGCGGTCTCCTGGATGAAAGCCTTGTGTTTGTTGGACCCATCCGCCCACCCTGTGTGTCTCTTTCGCTATTTAAACTACGTCACCACAGCACTTTCCCTGAGAGTTTAATAGGTTTACATCATGGTTAATGGACAGCCCGGTGCGTCTCACACCAACGCTAAAGGGTGCCTTGCCAATGGCCGCTGTAAAAAAGGCCATGCCTCCTCCTACTAACTCCTGTTATTGAGCATGCGCTGTTCATGTGCCACCTGTGTGCATGTCTCCTCAAACTAAACAATTAAAAGCAGCATGATACAGTATACACATGGCACAATCTGGAGTGTGATTTCATTTGAAACACCTCTCTACAATTCATCATGAAATTATAATGTGTTCTGTAGAAAAAACGCCAATGAAAATTCTTAATTGGAGCACCATATGTTTTCATGTAAATAAAGGAAAATGCTCCTGCAGCTAAACTACTTGGTGATGTGAAACATCAAAGTGTTTAATATATGAGAACGGTATTCTTTTTCATAATGAAGCTGCTATCAGGATAGAACAGACTGCCTCCTCATACAAAAGGCTGAGACAGCAACATGGAGAAAATATCTTAATGACTAATTACATTTTAAGATGTGCAAATGGTTTATATTCAAAGCTGTGACAACGCTTTAATCCTGTGAGCAAAGAACAATATTATTTCAAAATCCCACACCGCCCATATTGGCTATTTTACATGACACAAATTAGTGGGCTTTCTGGTTTTTAAATTGCTCCGTACACACAAACTTTCCCAACAAGAAATTGTCATTACAGGAGGGAAAAACATTGGGCTTTGGCTTGGACATTTAAGAGGGGAAATTAGAAACTCATAGTGTGTTTTGGGACAGTGGTGGATTAAAAGCAGGCATCGAGATGTGTGATTCAATTACACCAAGCGCTGGCTTGGGTTTTGAGGCTGTGTTTAGCAGCACCAGAACGCACTGCAGTGTGTCATGACATACGAGATGAAATTCACTGCTGTAGAATATATTAGACTGCTTGTCAGAGCGGAAATAATAATGCAGTCATGGTTTATCAGCGCTTTCAAAGACTTGTCATAAGTGATGAAATATGGTAATTGTATTTTTAATATCAGGACCAAAGTGGGGGTGGTGAATGATGCAGCGTTCCTGGTAAATCTGGGGCTTTACGAATAAATCATTAAAGTTCCTATGAACTGCTGGCTTGTTTAACAGCACCTAATGGATAATAACTGACTGTACTGCCTACAGTTGGGGGCTGTGTACACATGCCTCAACTTACTTCTTCAGGAATTCTCTGTGCGTGCATGCTTGAAATGGCTTCAATTTACTGCTCACTATGGAGTAAACTTAGAAATGTCCGTAGGAAACAGTTAATGGGTGAACAATCAAATAATTAAACAACTAAAAAAGAGAATAAAAAAAGTGTAAGCTATCCCATTCTAACAAGAAAGTGAGCCACCTGTCAATCAAGAATAGTTTGTACATGTCCACACAGTCCTGAGTAGAGGTCTAATTAGAAAAATAAAGGAAAACGCCTGTGTGGGTTTACCATTTATGCTTCGAATGGGCGTTATTCATGGTCATCAGCCTCATGGATATGGGTTAGAAGGGGCCTGCTGCACCTACTAGTAGGTTCAGAAGTTATCATCTATTCACATGGTTGATCACCGATACGAATACAAGAAGTCAAAGTTAGGCGTAGACCTCCTGTAATTATGACGGAAACAAAGGAGGAAGTCAGGTGACATAGTAAAAAGAGCGATAAAGTCTGTGTAGGAAGGAAATCATGGATCAAACAAACACAGGACTTTCACCCAGGAGACCACCGACCAACATCAGGAAACATTTTTGGGAGGGAAAACTGGCATGGCAATTTTCAAAGGTGTCCCTTGACCTCTCACCTCAAGACAAATATATTTCCACCATAACTTGATGCAGAAAAGGCAGAAATTGATGCAGAAAATTTGACCAGAATGGAGGAAATGAAGTGTTTCACGCTCAAAATTTCCTGGGGGGAGACCTCCCACTTAATATCTGTTCCACCCAACGTTGAAACAAAACCTACACCCCTACAAGTATTTTCTAAAATCAAATTTCTCTTTTCTTGATTGCAGTGACGCAAGGTGCTTTATATAAGACACAATCAATCACATTTAAACAGGTTAATTTTCCTTGTGATTTGATACACATTTCCGTGTAGCAATTATTAAGTATGCATAATGACAGCTGAAAGGTAAAATTTGGGAGTGAAAAAATTATATTTTTCTTTGAAATACCCATGAAAAAATGTGACCATACAATACTTGAGTAAATTTACTTTCCACTAGTTAAAACTATATAATAACAAAGAGTATAAGAAGCGGAAAAATATAAAATAAATACAAAGATCCCAAGAAGTGAAGTGATGCTATTGCAACTGAAAGGGATGAGCCATTACAGCCTTAAACAGATTGCCTCCTCTTATCTTTCATTTCTACTCTTGATAGAGGAAGTCGTTATCTTACCTTTTTTTACGCTCTATGCAAACCTCAGGGACCAGAAGATCAAAGTGATATTATTAGCCGTTGTGTCCTGTCTGCCTCTAATGCTGCTCCTGGAGTCAGCTGTCAAATCTGACATAACACCTCACCCCTGCATCTTTTCCCTGTCTTCTTCTGCATCCTCCCAGGACTTGTGTGTGTGTGTGTGTGTGTGTGTGTGTGTGTTTCAAGGACAGGTTTAAGAATTAAGCCGTCTGGCTTTAAAGGTTTGCTTGCAAATGTTAACCCATGGGGCTCTTTTAATTAATCAAGAGGACGAGTGATCTCTGCCACCACTTCAGAGGAAGGGAGAGGGCAGATGTCACATGATATTATCTGGGAATGGAGGTGGTAATTAATCACCTCGACAGCCCTTGATTTGTAAACATGGCTAATTTGGAGCCTTTTTTTTTCGTTAGGAATCACACAGGTACGAGGGGCATCTCACCGGCCGTGACAGGTTTAATTTGCCCTTCAGCAAAAGTAGGCAAACAGCCAAAGACTGTGTTGCTATTTGATCTAGATTGAGTTTGACAGGCTGCTTAAGTGAATATGAACTGGAGATGAGCTCAAAATGAATGAACAAAGTACTTTATTCTTAGACCTATTAAGAGTATATATTAGCAGCACACAATGGGGTTTGCACACTTTGGGAAATGTAAATTCTGTTCACTTTCATTACCTCCAGCTCAATGTCTTTTTTTTTAACTTTTTCATGATCTGTAATCGCAACATTTTGAAGTTTTTAATAGTTGCAATATTGTGCTTTATGGTGTACCTACAGTCCATTAGGTGTATTATTTGTATACCCCTGTAAACAGAGCCCTCCTTATTTGAACCCCCTTCAGGAGACATTTGTACTAAACCTGGGAAGGCATGATATTATTCTTTTGTATAATTGATCCCTTGATCCCTTTAATCATTATCCTGTTTTCATTCCCAACTCATCAAATGCTGCCACTTGGCATCAGAGACCGATGCTCTTGGGTTACTTTTGGACGGTCGTGGTTGGTGTTAACTTCACTGACTCAACCAATGACTGACGTGACAAAATAAAACAACTGATTTTCACACGGGGCACGAACACCGGTCTCCTGGTTGAAAGTCTTGTGTTTGTTTGACTCATCCACTTCCCCTCCTGCCCATCCTGAGCATACTCTCACACTATTAATACAACGTTGCATACTGTTGCTGAAGGGTGCCTCCGTGCGTCGGTTTCCCATGCAGAGGGGCACTTACCAAATGGCAATATTTGATGAGTTGGGAGTGAGGATGGATGATGACATGGCAAATGAAGTGCGTTACAAAGTTTGGTAGTTTGGGACATGTTTGTTTCCAGATTCCAATAACCAACCTCGGTTTCCTTTAACCGTGACCACAATCATTTCCCAACCTTAACAAAGTACCTTTTCTGCCTAAACTTAACCGTACCTTAACCATACACAAGGCAGATCAAGTATTTTTTGTAACAATGACATTGTTAATAATGATTTCACTTCACCACTGCAACTGAATCCTCTGAGCTTTGAAATTAATTGTTTTTGGCTTTTTAAATGTTTTCATGGCCGGGTCTTAAAGGTGTATTGTGTAGGATCTGGTGGTATCTAGTGGTGAGGTTGCAGATTGCAACCAACTGCAATTTCTCCCGTGTGACAAACGGGTAGGAGAACTACGGTGGCTGATGCGAAAACGCACAAAATGCGAATGGCCCTATCTAGAGACAGTATTTGGTTTGTTCGTCCTGAGCTACTGTAGAAACATCTCTCAGTGAAGAGGACCCGCCCGTATGTAGATATACAGTAAACAGATCATTCTAAGATAACTAAAACACAACATCTCGCATTTTAGGTTGATGCTGTAGAAACATGGTGTCTGTCCAGCCCGTTGTCATTCCCAGGGCGTTAAATACCAAGGCTTTGTCACGGCCTTCGGCGCCCTTTAGCGCCGGTATGAAACGCACTGGGCATTCCATTAACTATATATATATAAAGTGACACCAAGGGGCCGAGTTGGATGAGAACATTTTGGGCTGGCTCCGTGAAGAGGCCCCGCTATGTAGATATAAATGGCTCAATCTAAAGTAACGAAAACACGATTCATATTTCCAGGTGATTACACACATTACTAATATATTCCATTTCTGCCAATGGATCCCCCTAAATGTTACACACTGTTCCTTTAAGCCGTGCCAGTGAGCCAGCATGTAGACTACCATAGCTGTGAGACACTTAAATCAAAGAGTCATTATTAGTCTTATTAATATCACTTGTGCTTTTCCTGCCATGACAAGTCGAAATGTCTGCAATGAAAAAAGCCTGCATTGTTTGTCTGTAGCAATGCAAAAAAAAGGAAAAATGCCAACATTGATTGTGCTACTTCATGACCTTTTGCAAATTCTAATAGCAAACATTAGTGGCTTGAAGTATAAAAGCAAACAATAGACTGATTTGGCTGCATCTAAATGTGGTGACATTCTCCACAGACATACTGGTACTTTGCCCGGAAATTCACCTACTGTGTCGAGCATCAAAGTCAACACAGCCATGTTTAAAAAAAATTATCTGGCAGTAAGTAAGAGTGGATATTTACTTCACCGCTGGTCTTTGTGTGCTCCATGAGTCACACGCTGTGGGGGCAGAGTCCTGTTTTTTTTTTTTTTTTTGGTTCCGGGGGACCAGGAGAGGAAAATAAATGAAGACTAATGACTGCTGACAGAAATTCAGAAAACAAACAAGGAAACCTGCTTGAATAATGCAACCTTATTGGGAAAGTTTTCTGAGCATAAAATACACTAGTAAAATATTAAATAACGAAGGAAACAGTTTTTGCCAGGAGTTTAACTCTCTCCTGATGCAGTCCATGCAGCCCATTTAGTTGCAGTGGGAATATCTGCTTTTTAACAAGGTCAAACTTGGGGGGCACCTTCATGCATTTAAACAAGACAGATCCACGCAAAAGTAAAAGAAATGCAGCAGATTCTTTAGGAACTGATTCATCCTCATGTCAGTTAGTCCTGACAGTTGCAATTAAAGTCACGGTGCATAGAATGACTTCATACAGTAATCACTTTAAACACAGTTTGAATTTTTAGATAGGAGGGGTAAAATGTGGATGTGTTCACCAAGAATCGTGACTCTGACCTTGGATTTATTAGAGCAACTGCCCGACCTCCATAACTCAGCTGAGCTGTCCAATCAACCATTGCTGCATGAAAAGGTTCCAAGACTTCAACAAGAATCGATTTGGTCTCAGCTGTCAATCATTCAGGCCAGAGCTCTCTCTCCACTGATTTGATTTAAAGTGACAGACAGCATGCAGCATTAGTGTGCGTGTGTGAAATCAAATAAAAAGCATGCTTATTTCATACATTGCGATTGGTGTGCTTTAAAATAAATGTGCTTATTTCTGGAGGGATACCTGTTCAACTTATCATTGACAAAATGGTCGTGTTTCACATTCATTAAACAGAGAAGGTAGCTAGTACTAGTGGTGATGCTTTAGTTCTAAGACAGACTCCTGACTATTCACATATCCTCACAGGTGTGATGTCTGTTATAGCAACACATTCTCATCCCTAACTCGTCACATATTGAGGCTTTGTCAGACCCTTCGTCACTTTACAGTTGCAGTAAATACGTAAACATGTGAATTCAAACAAAAACACTTAGATTTAGGCAAAAAAAAAAAACTTAGTTAGGTTTAGGAAAAAACTATTTTTGGGGTTTAAATTAAATTGCTATGTTTATGAAGTAAAAAAAACTAAATCGAAAACACTGAAAACAGCTTGTTAAGCTGACCAGCATACTAGCTGAGCCACAGATCAGGCCAAACAGCATGTTTAAGCCAACAAGCATGCTAACAGCGTGCAATGATAGCATGCTGCCTGAGCCACCATATAATCAGACAATCTGCAGCTACCCTACTGGCTATAAACAAATCATACACTTCTGTCAAACACCATCAGCCAACAACATGTTGATCCAACAGCCTGTCAGGCAGTCTAGCATGCAGCCATTTAACCATCAGCATCATGCTGCTCAATCCACCAAACAAACCAGCTAAGCTTCTTCAGCTCACCTCATCCTAGCAAGCAACACACCACACAGCTCTGTTTATACAGTAGCACCACAAGTTTACATTACATGTTCTGCACTTACCTTTCTTCTATCCCACAACCACTCACTGGAACTGAATTCACAGTGGAGCAGTGTCGGCCATGTTTTTCATTTCCTGCTTTAGGCTCCGCCCTCTAATACCCACCTCAGTTAACCCTGTGAGACCCACAATAGTCCTGTTTTTGTCTGGAAGTATATGATGGCCATTTCCATGCTCTATTATATCTCAATTTTTGGGTCGATACCATTTGTTACACACATTTGGTGGTGAATTTAACCATTTTTTACCACTTTAGAATTGAAAATGATCACTAATCCCTCCAAAATTCCACATTTAGACACTGAGATCTTTTGGAACACCATAGAAAAAGCCATGCTGTGATTTGGTATCAAAAATTGACATTTTGAGATTTCTGCAAGAATTGCATTTTTGGGCGATTAGATGGCGAGCACTTCTGTTGTGGAAACTGCTCAAAAACCCTCTTATTGTCAATCTAGCTAGGAAAGCCATCCATCCTCTGAATGCCCTAGGTCTCTAGTTTGTGGCTGTAAAGTTTCATGAGGTTGCGATCATCCCAGAGGTCACAACATGTCTTCCATTCAAAGGTACATTCTATACAGTGAGGTCAACTTTCAAAAAATGGCCTCACTACAATGAAATGGCCACTGTTAAGGGACCCCAGTCTGCAGAAATATTCATAGTCGAAAATAACACATTCACACTGCATTCAAAGAACTGCACGGTTTTTGTCCAAAACTGCATGTGATTATCATAAAGTGAGCATGCCTATAAAGGCGGAGGAGACTCATGGGTACCCATAGAACCCATTTTCATTCACATACAGTATCTTCAGGTCAGAGGTCAAGGGACCCCTTTGAAAATGGCCATGCCAGTTTTAACTCGCCAAAATTTAGCCCAACTTTGGAGCGTTATTTAGCCTCCTTCCCGACAAGCTGCCATGACATGGTTCGTACCACTGGATTCCTTCGGTTTTCTAGTCAAACAGTGAAGTTGGTTGGGATTGCCCGAGATCCCGCAGGTCTCAGTTAAGTTAAGCATAACTGTGATGTTTTTTAAGTCAAGTCAAGGCAATTTTATTTGTATAGCCCAAAATCACAAATCGCAAATTTGCCTCAGGGGGCTTTACAATCTGTTCAGGATATGACACCCTCTGTCCTTTACAGTGTGACCCTCTCTAAACCTTACCTTACCTTTACTAAACCTAACAAAGCTTTGTGACGTTTTTTTTGTTTTGTTTCAATTTGCAACGTTAACGACGTATTTATAACTGTTTAAAACTGCAACCGTAATCGGGGAGAAAATATGTTTACCTTGAAATGTAGTTGAGAATGCATTTTAGTTGTATGGGAACATCATTTTGTACATCATTTTGCACAACATTTTGTGTCAACATGGTTGACGTAAGAGTATGGTATCTTCTCATTTATCTCTTTGTAAGAAATCGAACATGTTGAACTACTACTTTAAAATTGGTTAATGTGGTTGGAACATCCCTTAACATCAGGTTTGATAGCAACCCATACCTTACATTAGTTGGGTCACTGCTTGGCATATGTACTATTTCTTTACTCACTTTCCATTCATCTTGGTGATACAGTACTGCACATACTGCTGGAGATTTCTGAGGCCTGTCATCAGAGCGAGCAGGATGTCCTGAAGATGGAACTCCCCAGAGAATGGGCGGGTTAGGTCAGGACAGGCCTCGTCTGCCTTTGCTGTCAGCCTGCCAATGTAAAGTTCATACAGGTCAGGCAGCTGAGCCCCGTTTCTTCCTGTTATTCACTTAATATATTTTTTTCCAGGAAGTTTGCTGAGCACTTGTGATACTTTCAAAGGTGCAAGAAGTAACACATCTACTGTCTTGTAACACAGAATGACCGTATTGGCAGGGGGGTTGACAGGATTGAAAATCAATAGTGGTAACTCAACGATTACTCAGCCACTTCACAAGATTTCTCTGGGTCAAACTCATGCTTATTTTGTCTCCTAGAAAACCTACAAACCCACTGCAAAGTCAAGACTCCTGATCTCCACCTGAATGATTGACAGCTCCACCCGGTGTCTTGTAAAATGCATGCATGGACCTCGACCCAAAGAGATGTCTTAGTATTTATTCCTTCCAAAACAATAAGAGAGGATATTTTGCTTAGTTTGCTGAAATGTCAAGTTGTTTTGGGACAAAGACTTCCCTGAGCAGGGGTTTGCCTGTAAATATAACACTGTTTTGCAATCTTCTCAGGTGTCAGATATTAAAGTTTAGGCCAGCAGAAATAAAATCCAAATATTGGCATTTTCACAACAACAACTGGCCAGTAAAGGAAAATTTTTCAGCTCTGGAAGCTTAAGCATATTTTCAGATCAAAAAACACTATCCAGTATTTTGATGGTAAAGGACAGGCCAAAGTCATTGGGTGGAGAGAATGTTAAAGGTTTTAACTTATATTGATGTTGCTGCAGGTCATACTGGTGACCGAGAGCATTCAATAGATGTGATAGATGACTTATTGCCTCTTGAAGCGACTCTTGTTTAATTGGTGACTCACAGGAGCTGGAAGGTTACAGCCGCTGTGTCCCTCAGAGTATCCCAATGACACCAGGCAGCTCTACTGGAACGGTTTGGATTATGAGCCTCAAGGGCAAAGCTGGTATCATCTCTTCCATTTAAAGGAGCAGTTTGACATTTTGCTGGGAGTTCGATGAGAAGATTGATACCACTCTTGTATCGGTAAGCTAAATATCTTTATGATAAGCTACGCTAATCTTCTGGCTTTAGCTACATACTTTAGCTACAGAACTCTCGGCAAGAAGGCAAATGAGCGTATTTCTCAAAATGTTGAACTATTCCTTTGAATCTGTGATGCATATATAGACAAAAGTGAAGCCCTGCCTGCTAAAAGTTTGTTTCTAATAGTGGCAGCTGGTGATTATTTAGTTAAAGAAACAGTGTGTAACAATTAGAGGAATCTATTAGCAGAAATGTAATATAATATTAGAGATATGGTCGGTTCTCCAGTAAACTTGCGGCGGCGAACGCGCTTTGAGTTCAGGCTGGTGCACGCCAAGGGTAGAGTACGAGCAGGGACTCAGGGAGGCATCTGATTGGTTCTTTCCAAGCGGACCTCAAGGCAGTGATTGGTAGACGTTTTTACAGGACTACAGCAGCTACAGATGACGGCTCTTTTCTGGTCCTTTTTCAGAGCAGTAATGGATCACTGTCGGGTTGTAATGACCATTTCAACCAATATAACAAATAGTGTATACTGGATAATATCGTCAACCCTGCCTTTAATAACTATGTTTTCTTTAGTGTGTTATCAACTGAAAATACGACTTGTTGTGTTTTTGTTATCTTAGAATGAGCCGTTTATATCTGCATACGGAGCGGATCCTCTTCACTCCACCATGTTTCTACAGTAGCTCAGAATGGACAAACCAAACACGGGCTCCAGAGAGGGCCATTCGTGTATTCACATTTTTGCGTCGGCCACCGAAGTTCTACACACTTGCCACACGAGAGAATCTTCAATTGGTTGCAATGTGCAACCTCGTCACAAGATGTCGCCAGATCCTATTCACTGCACCTTTAAAAAAATGCATACCATGTTGCATATTCGAGCTTGGTGTGCCGCACGTAGCCAAAACACACACACATTTTAAAGTGATGTCTTGTGCATTTATTCACACAAAGACAAGTCAGAAAGGCAAACATTCCCTCTGTCAAATTGAGCCAGATTTTTTTGTAGTGCGTGTAAATTACAGAACAGAAATAAAAAGCTAAATTTCTCCACCACTTCAGCTCAGCTATACTCATTTCTTTCTCAGCTACTCTTCTCTCTCCAAGCTGCTGCTCCTCCAGTGTTTTCTGTCATATCTATATAATGCACCTCTTACCTGATATTACTGACCCCTTGTGAAATAGTCCCTGATGAGTGCTTTTACCTACTGTAGTGCACAGCAGCTAATAGTGCATTGCAAAAGCTGAAGAACTGCCCTCAAGCCAGTGACAACAGTAGGAGGCCGTATCTTTTCTTATTTTTATTTATATATTTTTTATCAGTGGTTTCTCTTTGTGCATATTTGCTCATTTCCACCAGAAAGAAAGCAGAATGTACTTTGTGATTCTTGTAGACCTCAGGCGAATGCTCTCTTAAGTACAGTGGTGGGCCGGCTAGGGCTGCTGCTCTAGCTGCACTGATGTTGTTTCTGCCCTTTTTGCACAAATAAGGAAGAAGTGTGGAGCCACATTCAACCACCAATTTAACACAATAACAAAATTCTTACCGGCTTCTCGCATGCCGCTGGTGTAATTAATAGGGATTAGAGACTCAAAATTTGGAGGATTATGTGTGAAACAGCAAGAAGGATAAAATATGCACATATTGTATCTTATCTGAAGCTGCAGCATCTGGCCAGGAGGTGAATGTTTGTCATCCTTTACCTGATCAGCTTTCTCTGGAAGGCCAGGACCCTGCAACAATATCATGCTCTCCAACACAGGATTGTGTTCTATCACCGTTCTTTGTAGGTTCAAATCAGTGTTGAGAAAAACACAGCATCAAAGAAGTGGATGTCAATTCGTAAGAAAAATTAAATGCTGCAGTAATTCTGTGATGCAAATAAGCTTTGGCCACTTAAATCCATCCCAAAATGCCAACGTTGTTTGATTAACAGAGCATAGGAGTGTGTCACAATGTCGATTTATGCCGGGAATGTGCAAATAAGATTCTGCTTCTTTGACATTTTACTTCCTCCTCCCATGCTGTAAAAAATAAATACGTTTATGATATTCTCTGTGGCTCTTATAGATGTGTGGCTCATAGCTGGCCTCTGCTGGACGCAGGCAATTTATGACCACGTTGCAGAAGAGTTAAGTGTGTTTTCAGTTGCAGTATTAATCGAATGACAATAACACTGCCACTGTGCAGGCTGGAGCACATGCTTAACTCTGCTGGATGCCTCCATGGCTGTAACCAAGCTCTCTGTGGATACCATGCAGTTCGCTGTAACACTGTAACAGCGCATCTAATGGTTTATGTTCTTTCCAATGTTTGCTCATGCTCCAATCCCTCCCCAGGGTCATTATGGGGTCTAATATCTGTGACAGCTGCACAATCGGATTTAGAGCAGCGAGGAGGTCAGCTTTTTTCCAGGAATCAACATTACAAAGCGGTGGAGGCAAATTTATACAGTAAAAGAAAATCCATTAAAATGTTAGCAGTGCATTAAGGAAGAAGGTTTCGTTGCGTATGTACACATAAACAAAATGCAGCAGTAATTTTTGAATAATGTGGCAAAAACTGATAAGCTGCCTGCATCCATTTGCTCTTTATTGACTGCTCACTGGGGCTAAGTGGTGTGATTAGGGGTGGATTTTGAAGTGTATATAATTGAACCCATTTTTTTTCATCATCTGGGAGAAGAGTTTATAATTAATTCTGAATACTTCTCAATTAGCCCCGCAATTAGCTATGCAATTGCTTTATATAGCGCCACACAAAAGTGAATTACGTGGACGTGGATGCGGCTCTGACTGTGTTTCAGCTCTTGCCAATCAGCACTCGCAGCCCAAACATCGCTTAAAAAAAAGAGAGAAATAAAGCAGGACCGTTGGCCGTTGCCGTTCGCCTTGACTACATCGGCCGCTGTGGCGCAGGAAGCACTTTAACAGCCCCCTATCATCCATCTGTGCCTGTGGTGTAGCAGCCA
>CAKALG010014942.1:0-20883 GCA_916700815.1 Helicolenus hilgendorfi | reverse complement strand
ATTTTGTTTCACACAAAAAACATTAAATACAAAAGAAATAAGAGTATGTGGAAGGTTGTGGAAGAAACATATAATGTTTTATATATATTACAAATTATTAAATTAGCCTATACATAAATCATATACAAAATTCCCTTTTAGGAATGATTTAAATAAATGATATAAATAAATAAAGAATATCAAAGTGAATCTCTTTAACCTTCATGAGAATAAAGTAGACTATTTGTGCATTTTTTAACTGTGGTAAACCAGAGAGTAAGATATACATATATATATGATAAATGGTTAAATCCTGTGTATTTGTTCAGTCGTGATTATCTCTGCTATTTGTTGCCCGTCAATCAGACAACGGGTGTGTTTCTACGTCATTGCCTCCCAGCCAATCACATCGCGACGTCCAGAAACAGAACACGCGAGACGTAAAACCTATCAAACCTAGCAAACATGGCGACGCTCCGAAGAGAGTCCGGAGACCGGAGATACGACCGCTTTTAACCGAGAAAACAACCCTCCTCTTCGACTGTTACAATGTGGTGGGGTTAGCCAGAGCCACCGTACCGCACAGCCTCTTTTAGACGATGTTCGCAGAGGTAAGTTAGACCCTGTGAAACACACCTATGTGTCCGTTACCATAGTTTGTTTTCTACTGATTGACAACGGCTAGTTAGCTTGTAGCATGCTAGCACATTTAGCATTAGCCCCGCAGGTAAACACACAGAGAGGACAACACACACACACACACAGCCGCTGGGCTTTCAGTACAGTAAGGCTGTCTGCTGCTATAAGTGGCCGGGATTACACAGTTAACTCTAAGTTAATACGATGAGCTGATGTCCTCGCTGTCAATGCAGGAATTAGCTCGACACAGGCAATGTTGGTAGTAAGTTATGCGTTTAGATTATGAGTGACGTCCCTCAACTACGAATCCCTACATCACAAATACAGGTGAGCTGATCAAATGTAGCCTGTATTGTTAAAGGCAAAAGAAAGGTTTATTAACGCACAGTTGTGGACTAACGTGAACTGTTTTCTGTGATGACTAGCTAACATTTATGTAGGTAACAAGCAGGTTAATGGGGTGGCAGCTCATTACAGGAATGGTAAGAATGCTGTGGCATTTCTTTTCTCGTCTTACTTTTAATTAAAGGGAAAGTCTGAGATATGTACACACACAGCTGTCTGGTGGATATGTTTCCAGTGAGTAGCCAGACTGTCAGTCAGAATAGCTCCCTGCTCTTGTCAAGACTCAAACATGCAGGAATTAGCTCGACACAGGCAAATGTGGGTAGTAAATTAGGGACGTTACTCATAATCTCTTTTAGATTATGAGTAACGTCCCTCAACAACGAATCCCTACATCACAAATACAGGTGAGCAGAGCAGGTAATGCTAGGCTGTAATGTAGCCTGTAATGTTAAAGGCTAACAGAAAGTTAGCAGCAAGGTTTATTAACGCACAGTTAAACTGTTTTCTGTGATGATTAGCTGACATTTATGTAGGTGACAAGCACGTTTAATTGGTGGCAGCTAACTACAGGAATGGTAAGAATGCTGTGTTTCTCGTCTTACTTTTACTTAAAGGGAAAGTCTGAGACATGTACACCCAGCTGTTTCCAGTGAGTAGCCAGACTGTCAGTCGGACTAGCTCCCTGCTCTTGTCAAGAATCAAACAACTGGGCTTAACACAGGCTTCCCCTTAAAATATTAATAGAGTTGTCTTCAGTCCATTGTTGCTGGTCAGTGGTTATAGTGATTACACCTGGGCTTAGTGATCACTCAGCCTGACAAGACGTTTTTTAGTGTGACTACAGCTCTCATGTGATGCAATTTCTCAATGCACGCTGTGGTTTCCTGATTTTTAGATGGATATACTACCGGCCTTGACATCTGCTGACAAGCAAACAGACTACACCTGAGCGGCAGGTGACCTAGCCACATCTAGGCACCTCTCCAGCAGTTTAAGTACAGGTTTAGCCTTTGGTAATAAGGCTTTAGCTGCACACTGACTGCACTATTCTGCATGTCTGACTGAGGGTACTGATTTATGTGTAAATGTGCAGTCAGGTGTTAAACTATAGCTCTTTGCAAAATATTGCTCCTGCCAGGGCTGCACGATATGAAGAAAATATGCGATAAAGCTGTGTATTAGCAAGAATCTGTCTATACGGTACATATCATGATACTGGGGTAACAATTCAATATATTGCAATATATTACGATACTGTTTTTTTTTATTTAATTTTAGGAAAACTGTCATAGTATAAAGAACACACCAAAAACAAACCATTTTAGAAAAGGCAAAACAACACATTTATAGTGCATGCAAAAAACAGCATTGTTTTTGCCTCAAACTGCATGTGATTATCATAAAGTGGGCATGTCTGTAGAGGGCAAACTCGTGGGTACCCATAGAACCCATTTTCATTCACACATCTTGAGGTCAGAGGTCAAGGGACACCTGTGAAAATCGCCATGCCAGTTTTTCCTCGCCAAAATTTAGCGTAACTTTGGAGCGTTATTTAGCCTCCTTCTCGACAAGCTAGTATGACATGGTTGGTACCAATGGATCCTTTAGGTTTCTCTAGATTCACATGATGCCACTAACTTAACTCTACCTTTAAAACTGACCCTGCTACAACCTCCAAACAATCAAATAGTGGCCGGGCCCGACGGTGGGCCGTCAGATTTTTAAGAGGTTAATTAAAAATTGATACAGTATCATATAACATAATATCGCGATACTCAGGTGTATCAATATTTTCTTACACCCATTACACCCATCCTAGGTTTTGTCTTAGACTTTTAATAACATATTATTATTTATTATAGTTTGCTTTCCGCTGTGATTTGCATTTAACTAAGTTCACTAAGTTATAATGCAAATGCTGCTGCTGTGTTTTGTAGTTTTGTCGCACATTCAATAGTAAGATCAAGTTTGGCTGTAGACATCGGCATGGACTTTTTTCTGTCTGATTGTGATCAACTCCTTACACACATAGTTTGATGAATACACTTTTGTACACTGAGTCAGTTTGTTGTAGGAGGATGTGGTTGCATTGTGTGTTCATCCACAAGCACACAAAGTTATCTCGGTGCTTTTCACACCTGGCTAAATCTTATTAAGGTGTCTTAATCAAAGCTTGGTAGACATTAAGGCCAGCAGCACGCTGTCACATCAGGCCTGCTTGTCATCGAGTGCACCTCTCCCTCCTTCCTTCAGTAAATAGACATGGTTGCCCTGCCAAACAAGCTGGCATCTTTCAAGAATTAAGCTACGTCCAGACCTTTGTCTTGTGTCCAGATATATCCACAGTGTGTCTAGGTCACGCTGAGAGACACAGTTCACATTTGGCATCACAGACTTCTTATCATACTATATCTAATATTTGGGCACATGGGATAATATGGTAAGAAAAACTCACTTTTCAGCCAAACGGCTGATTTTGAAAATTTCAACACATTTGTGCTAAGGCAAACCCAGAGAACACTTCCACCAAAGGAAATTTAAAAATTTCAGTAGCGGGCACAAATGGGTTAAACTGCTACAGCTGATAAACTTAACAAAACAACAAATTTGGGGCCGCACTGGTGATGCAGACTTCTACTACTGCAGAGGTTGCATGTGCTACAGCTGCGTGACAAATCAAAGCGGAAAACTAACAATAAGTGACTCTCCCGGTTTCCTCCCAGGTTCACAATTCTCCCGTATTTCTCCCAATTTATGACAAATGTTCACACCTTTTGCCCCTTTTCATTATCTTAAGCCGTATCTAGAACTGTACAGCGTGTAAAAGCCCTACTGTTTCCTCCCGGACAACAATACAGCTGCACCAAATGTCTTTTCCTGGGGGAAGAGAGCTACTCATGATTTGAGCTGCGCTCACCGCTGGGTTCAACACTCATTTTTAGTGCACAGTGCTCCCAAAGTTGGGCTTTGCTCAATGCAGCAAAAAAGCCATTGTGGTATGGCGCAAACCATTGGAAATAAAGAGTTTCAGAGCGCAGTGGTGCGTTGTGTCTGAAAGGACCTTCAGTGAGTCAGAGAAAGAGAGAGAAATAGGCCTACTCAAGCAGGGGCAGACAATAAATGAATGAGTGGATGAATGAAAACTGATGATGCCAGAGATTCACATAAGTTCACACAAGAGGGGCCAATTACTCTGTATTCGTTCCTGAGAATTAAAAGTAAATTTAAAAGTATTTAACATAACTGCTGTTGCAGTGTACTTTATAATTATAATTATTTAGCAATTTTCATTCTTTAAAAGTCTCCACAATGCAGTAAACAAAGTATCTGAATCTCAGAGACTGTTTCGAAATCCTCCCCATTTTTGAGGTCTCAAGGTTGGCAAGTATCTTGTACACGTTTCTGTTACTCTACTGGAGAGATTAACAGATTTTATCTTTAGTTTGTCACCCTACTACAAGTGCTCACATATTACCACTTCAGAAAGTCTAGTACTTCCTTGTGCAGTTATCAGATAATCTAAAATACATTACAGTAGAAAATGTGAGCAGGGCTTAAAATAGATTAGTGTATTCAAGGTGTTGATCATAAAAGTCCCCTCTCTGACATTTTTATCCCACTACTGTGAAAGGCAGTTAGTGCTACATGTATGTAGTATGTACATATGCTCTCACATACATCACTTGTTACATTTTAACCGGCACTTCAAACCTATGGGAGGTGAAGTACTCTGCTGGTCAAACACCAGCTTCTCTGTGTTTCCAAAAGAAAAGCAGTTTATCCAATTATCTCAGGTTATATTTTTTCAGATGAGAAGGTTCTTAATTAGATATTTGGCCTGCTAAAGAGTGGATCATTAGGCCTCATCTTTGCTCTCCTGCTCTACTTGTTGCTCCACCTAATGCTAGTAAAGTTAATGATAGCTAAAGGCTTCTTAGTAGGGGATTGCACAGCACAGGTTTTAGCCTGCAGCTAAATTCTCCCACTATCTGCTCTACTGACTGTGTTGTTTGTTAGTGTGGGCTGTCTGTCAGAAATTTGTCAACGGAAGGCCGACCACGTTCACATGACAGAGTAGGTTAGACGCGCTGGTGACGAGTTTTCTGTCAACCTGCCTGTGGCCAAGACGGCATACCAGGGCACATTTTTCTGTATGGTTTTGATTACATGTGTTTACTGTGTTAGTAAAACCTGCAACGGTTAATCGATTAATTGTTAACTCTTAACCAACTGTTTTGATAAGCGATTAATCGAATTGAGTATATTTTTGGGGAAAAAAAGTAAAAATTCTCTGATTTCAGCTTCTTAAATGTGAATATTTTCCGGTTTCTTTACTCCTCTATGACAGTTAAAGGACAAAACAAGACATTTGAGGACGTCATCTTGGGCTTTAGGAAACACTGATCGACATTTTTCTCCATTTTCTGACATTTTATAGACTAAGCAACTAATCGATTAATCAAGAAAATAATCGACCAATTAATCAACACTGAAAATAATCGTTAGGTGCAACCCTGAGTAAAAGTATTACAGCCTTACATATTGCAAAGTAAGGAATATGTTAGTATAACTTTCCAAATCTAAACAAAAAGACAGGCCTGTCACCAAAAGTGCACCCCAGCATTGGACACTGCTGTCACTCCCATTTCATTGACAAGTCTTTTTAAGGAACAGACTGACTAGACAACAACAACATCTACTAAAAGTCTTCTAAAATTGTGGAAGATTTTTTTACATCTCCTTATAATCCTGACAATTTCACATTTTTAAATGAATGACAGCACAAGAGATTTTTCTAATCCTCCCTGGAAATTATTACTGGAGCAATTTTTTATGGCTGCAACTAACTATTATTTTCATTGTGGATTAATCTGTCGAATATGCCCTTGTTTAATCAATTAGCTGTTTGTTCTATAAAATGTCAGCAAATGGTCATGGTTTTGTCCACAACTCAAAGATATTCAGTTTACTGTCATAGAGTTGTAGAGAAACCAGAACATATTCACATTTAAGAAGCTGGAATCAGAGAATTTTGGCTTTTTTTCTTAAAAGAATTACTCAAACCAATTAATCAATTATCAAAATAGTTGGCAATTAATTTAATAGACAGCAGCTTTACAATTGTTTTATTGCATAGATACACTTATATACTCTTTTCATTCTAGAGATTGAAGCCAATATGGTAGCTCTTTGTATTAGGGTGGTCCTGGCAGATTAGACCAGCATGACCATTCAGCCCCACTAACTTTCTCTCCCTCTGAGGCATTAACCATGGATCTCCCTCAGTAGAGCTTTAATGGGCTGAGTAAACCTCCCAATGACCACACATATCGGGGTTGCAGCTAAGCGCTGGTGCATAAATCACAAAAATAGCAATATCCACACTTTAGCACTTCTTCCGACACGTGTGTGTTTGGGTATGTGTACAGTGCAGTTTGTGTGTGTAGTGGTGCGTGGTTATGTTTTCAAGTCGTGCCAGGAAATCTGGGAAATGATAATCTCCGAGACACTGATAAGAGGCTGTGTGTGCATGTCTGAATGTGCCTGGAGTCAAGGACGTCCAGTAGTGGAGCACTCTTCAAAAAACATTTCTTTCTTTGTGGCAGTGCTTTTAAACATTTAGATTATTCACTGTTGAAGTTGATGCTAGTCATTGTAAGTTTGTGTTTGAGAGAAAAAGCAAGAAAGAGAGAAACAGGCAGATGAAAGTAGAGTTAGGAGCATTAATCAGTATAAGCAAAGTACATTTCTGAAGTTATTTAAGTGAATATTTCTATGCTTGATTCTTGGCCATTAATACAAGTAGTCATTTTTATCATAGAACATCTTGATAAATAATTTAGTACATTTATATACATTTTTGAACAACCGACACAACCACATTTCTGTCTATCTGCATGTGCAGACCTCTTGTTCAAATTATTATTACGCTCATGCTTGTGTGTGTCTATTCAGTGTGGGTTGCGTAAGGAATTGCCTAGATGTTTAGATGTGTGTGTTTCCGATGGGCCTGGGTGTTAATCACTGGAGCAGATGGTTCATGTTTAAAACCCCGTGTAAGCTGTAATGACTCAAGAGTGTCGGTTATCGTCTCCTACAGAGCCATGCCTCCACAGCCTCATCACCTCACCACACAGCTCTACTGATAGCCTCCACATTCACTGCTGCTCACTGGCGCCATTGACGTCAGACTGGACTTACGTTACCCATTTGAGCTACATACAAATACCTTCTCAGGGAATGATGCATTTGGTAGCATGGACTCGGGACAGTATTTCTTTTACGTTGGTAAATTGACTTAGTTGATTAGTTAGGTTTGGTTTTAATCGACTAAGATTTCTTAAGTCGATTATTCGTTTTCTATGCTTTTTTCATGCTGAATGACTTATTTCCAAGAAACATATGACCACATTTGTGGTAAACACAAGATTTAATGCGGTGCTTTTGTGTGGTTCTTTGTGGAGAAACTCAGACTAACCAACTAAAACACTGGGAGGAAACACTGCTTATAGTTTGTTCTGGCATGCACAAACCCGGCGCAGGTCCACTACATCAATCTTGAAGGAATTCAAATGTTTTTCAAAATACTTTAGTCAGCCCTGACTGTCCCTCTAGAAAAAGCCAAAGGGGTTTTTCCATTTGAATTATTGCAGAAAATAAGCTCTATGGCAAACAAACATTTATGATACTCACACGTTTTGTTCCATAAAATAATCTCCACAAATGAACACCACTTTTATGATTTTTGAAATGTAAATACAATCACCAGAAGCTAACATTAGGCTATAAACGAACTACACCACGGTCGCATGACTTCATGACACCACCACTTAGCTAAAGGCGGACTTTTCGTGTTTCATTTCCGTGTTTTAGGACTCATTCTTGCACCTCTCTATTCTGTGTGTATAATATAGTCACTTGTTAGCATGTAGCTTAGGCCTGGTGGTAATAAATGTGTCACTGAGTGATGACTGCAGTGGAGAAACTGCCTTCTCTTACTGTGTGGGTGAAAGGTAAACAGAGTAGATGTGTTACTACAGGTCAAGCTGCTCATTAAGGTTTGCATGAAAGTCATTACCTAGAGTTTGATTTGTTTTTTCTTGTAAATGGTGACAACATTGTGGCTGATAACTGTTATACATGGAAGTGTTAGACAATGCAGCAGGGTATAAACTGTTCTGTGAATGGCATTCCTTTGTACAGTATAACTACCACTCCTAGCTCAACTGTAATAATGGTCCTCTTCTTTGGCCAGCCCTATTCTCTCTCCAGAGTCATAACCCTGCTATTTGTTACTTTGTCCCAGCCAGCTATGACTAGAGAGAAAGGGGGTTGTCTAGCCAGTTTGGACACATTCTGCGGCCCAGACACCGGCGTGTTCACATGCACTCAATACACTTGGTTATAGTCAGCTTTTTGCAATAACCTCATTTATTAAACCACAAGAATCTTTGTTTTCTGAGTGAGTTGATCTTGGCCATGTAGTGTATTCTTATGGAGTGAAATCTGTCTCAAAATGGTCACAAATGTGTATTACATCATGATCTGCAAATGAAAAATAAGATTCACAAATGTGTACAACGTTTTGTGCGTTTGTGCAGTTCAAGTTACATTTACGTGTGGAGTTTTGAGACCATTTTCACAGTCTTGACTAGGGAACAGACTTCAACATAACACCGGCATCCGTTTTTTGCCTCGAGTGGCTGTTGTCCCAGCAGAAGAATATTACCACCCAGCAGTAGCTTATTTAAACCACATATTTACATTTATAGGCTACCGTATTGAGTATATAGTTGGTAAATTAACGTTTTCTAATTGAGGTGTGACGAGCTATTCTGTCTATTTAGAAATACGTCTTTCCCACTTTGAAATTAGGCACAATTTCACCGAAAGCCCAGTTGTCCCAGTTTTCCACCAGTACTTAAATGCAGCATGCATTTATGGATCTGTTTGAGCTGGAGACATGAAATTAGTCTCAAAACTCCACACGCAAATGTAACCTGATCCGTGTGTATCAGGCAGTCTGTGTGCACATGGGAAGCTTTTCAAAATGATCAGATCTTTGAAGTTGAAGTTAAAAATCTGTATGTAAAATATTAGTATTTATTCAGGTTGTGACGTCACGTGTGCATTTGTAAAACCATTTTAAATGTGTCAGAATTGATTGGTATTTGTGTATAGATTGGAACATGCATTTGTGAGTACCCCAAATTATGCACAAATCGTTGTACACATTTGTAAATCTTATTTTACATTTGTAGATCATGTAATACACATTTGTGACCATTTTGAGATTAATTTCACTCCATGTTTGTTAGACAGGGTTGTTAGAAGAGTTAGAGTGTCAGATAAGGAAAGCTATAAGAAATTAAGTGAAACAGTAGCTGTGATTCCTTCTAAAGTCTAAATGAGATGGTTTCTACATAAAGGAAAGAAAAGTGTGCTCTCTTACTATGCTGTCAGATAATTCAACAAATGAGAATAACTCTTGTCTATCTGTAACGTCTTACATAACTAATATAGTGGTAGATGGTAGGGAACTGATTACTGACTAGTTACATGTAAATGAGAGATTTAGGGTAATTGCAGCACATGTACTCTAATCATGTATGTTCTAGTATTTCCTTCCTGCCCTAACCTGATTTCTCCCATAACTTGGTTCATAAACAAAGTGTCTGTCTGCCGTGCGTCATATATCACAGGCATGCTCAGAGATACTGTTGTTCTTTGTAATGATTTGTAAAGAACATACCCATATGTATCAAACCAGTTCTGCTGTCTTGTCTCAGCCTACACTCTGACAGGGCTTAGCCTGTCTATTAATAGTTTGGTTTACAATGAGTTAAGTAAAGTCAGGGTCAGAGGGTCCTCGCTGACAGCCGTCAGCATCAGGTTTTAATTGTTCCAGTGTGCTGCTGTGTAATCAGCTGGTGTGTTGACTACAGATGTCACGAGCTGATCTGAACCGGAGCCGGTCAAGTCATATTTTTAATGGACTGGTATCAGCTTTATGAAGCCTGATCCGATTGAGATCTTTTGTTCAGTGTAACCCAGCGTGCTCTGGATACACCATAGAGCAACTCAAACAATAGTGGCCAGTTTGAATAGAGATATCCACACTGACAGCTAAACTAGCACAACAACAACAACTACTAGTATCAGACTAAAGCAACTAATGACAGATACTGTCTGAATTAAATACATTGAAGGTACATCTATGTGGATAGACTTGTTTTTGTAGTATTTTTATTGATGAACAGTTTTTCCTATTAAAAAAAAACCCATTCCCATTAAAGTTAAAAGTATTGAACATCGGTAAGATGTTGGAAATGCATAACCTTAGAGGTTAAATACTATAGCCTAAGTCTGTTCCTTTTCATAATTCAGTCTTACATTCAGGATACCTGCGTAATGTACCATGTTCAGCCCGTCCACTGCCATACTCTGAGCAGTTTCTTTTGTACTGATACTTGGTATTAGCAGATACTGAATATCAAATTATCCAGTTTGGGAGCGAAAACAAAATAAAAACGTCATCAGGACATCCTAGTCATGAGGCATGCATGTGCGTATTTGCATGAGCTTAGCTAGATTTTCATGGAATGTTTAAAATTGATCTTGAACACATCTCACTGATTTTAGGGAAAGGCAATTCCTATTTGTAATCATATTGTATAGTAAAATATAATAGTAGCAGGCAGCAACCTGTGTTCATTGATCCTTTCTCCTGAATTTTTTGAGGCATTTTCTTGTGCAGCGAACCGGTCATTGTTGTGAAATAAACCCGGACAGTCTTGCATCGCCCTGAAGGGGTTTATTTCGCAACAAATGACCCGCTAGCTGTACATTATCCCACTTATTACACAGCTACTTACTTAAGAAATCAATAATTTGACACAAAAATGGTCTGCCAGAGTCCGACATCAGAACTGCGCCCATAGCAACGGTCTGTTATACATATAAACCATTTGCTATAAAGAAATAACAGACTGCTTTGATTGACCAATCAGAATCAAGTATTCAACAAAGCCGTGTAATAATAGTTAATAATATTGTGGATATGCATTTTGGTAGGGCCACAGGTACTGATCGTATTCCTCAACGGTAGTTTGCTTAGCATTGATTGTTGATAGCCTCCCTGTGTGTCGTGGTCGTGCTATACATCGTAGGCTGTGTCATCCAATTGTCCACAGCTGGCTGTAGCAGAGAACAATGTCTCAATGTCCTGAGGGAGCTCTGTCTGTCTGTCAGTGGAGCTGCTTATCTAAGGAACTCTAGTAATGAATGTAGGGCAGCCGGAGATCATCACTGCTGATCATCATGGTGCCTGTATATCTGGTGGCTCCACAGCCGGAGTGTGAGCTTTATCCAGTGTGTGATTATGTGAGAGCTTTTCGCATCTAACCATCATTGTGTAGATAACTCAGTGGGCTGAAAAGTGAAGCTAATGCGGAAGTGCCTTAAACTTGCATTCTTTCTAATAGCCAGCAGGGGGCGACTCCTCTGGTTGCAAAAAGAAGTCAGATTCTATTGAAGTCTGAGAAAATGAGCCTACTTCTCACTTGATTTATTACCTCAGTAAACATTGTAAACATGAGTTTATGGTCTCAAGTTCTAGTTTCAAGGCTACTTCAATACAGCATGATGTTCATTTAGTAAATTATGGTCCCATTTAGAGTCTATTCAACTCAAATAGACTCTAAAGTCAAATAGACTCAGAAGTAGGGTATGCTTTAGGGCGTGGCTACCTTGTGATTGACATGTTGCTACCACGGTATTGTCCGGTCTGGGAGTTTTCCGTGTTCTCATCTTACGACTTTAACCCTTTCACAGTTTGTTTTCAGTACATGAAAGTCAATTGTAACATTTCGGTCACCTAAAACTGTCTTATTCAGCGTTCGGTTGTACTCCACCCTCTCGTGTCACTTCTGGTTGCAAAAAAGTAAGATTGCGACGGTCAAAATGCCAGACTCGAGGATGCGAAACCACAGTCCACAAACCAATGGGTGATGGCACGGTGACTACCTCCACTTCTTATATACAGTGTATGAGATAACTGCTTTTTTCACATTAACTCATGCCACTGTATATTCTAGTACTTTGCTTAGGTTTGCATGGCCTGGTTTCATTAGTCCGGCTTGCACTGGCCAAGTTGGTGGAGCTCTATGGCAGGCTCATCCTTCACATAACAACCCCCACCATGCATTCACACAAACAATGTGTAGCCTGACTCATACTGGATTTTTCTGGTGTTCTATAATTGTAATGATTGTATGGGACTGAAAAAAATGGAGCTACTACTAGAGTAACTTATGTGGAGAACTGGGACACGGAGTTGCTAGCTGGAAACGAGAGCTTGGTTTCCTGCACTGACAATAACAGGAAAACCATAGGATGTGACACACGAGTATGCACACACACACACACACAGTCAATGCCTGATACTCTCTAACAATACAACACACCACAGTGTGTGTCTTTTTAAATAATCTTTTCCTGTACTGACATCTAAAGTGTAGAATAGTGTTTTTTTCTGTGAATGACGTCATTTTACAGCACAATCGCCTAGTGCTGCTGATTTATTGTTACTTCTCCCTCACAATGGAGTGAGCAGTCGAGCCCAAACAGTTTTATGTGGGGAATTGATGATCGATGATTGACTGATTATGTGGGGAATTTTTATGAAAATATAGGACTGTTAACTGCGTACAGTAAACCACAGACATAAATAGTACAACCTTAAAACATGAATAAAGTAGATATATTTGGAGTGTAGACTTGGCATACATATTGAAGGATCTGTCATTAAGTCTGTCAGTGATAGAAGGTGTAAATGGCTTGATCAGGCATTACTGATTGAGTTTTCCTTCTGACTGGTTAAAGTATAACTGTAAATGGAGTATTAACCCATGTTTTGTGTTTTTGTGTGTGTTTCAGGCCAGTCTGTCCATCTGGGGATGGGGGGGTCTTGGAGTCGTGCTGTTCCTCGTCACCTTTGGACCCTTTGCCATATTCTACCTGGCCTTTTATATCTTCTGCTTCATTGGAGGGTGAGCAGGAAGACCACTGAACCATCCATCATGTCTTTACATAAGCACGCTCTCTCACATTAACCACAACACCACCAGATAGATCAGTTTTTAGCTGTTCTCTCACTCTCACTTCTGTGTTCCAGGGGCTTTGCGGTCACTCTGCTCTATGGAAAGATCAACTCAGAGAAACACCTGGAGAAGTGCGAGCAGTCCTACTTGCCTCCCACACAAATTGGTATACTAAAGGTAAAAGCCCGCTTGAGCAAACAAACATTTTGACCTCGCCTACTCAAACAAATTAATTAGTTGTAAATCAAGTTCCTTTTATAGGTGAAGTCTGCCTGCCAGTTACTATGTAGATCATTAAAGTTTTCATTGGTTGTCTTTCTTTGTTTCGTTTTGTCACCTTCAGACGTTGGATGAGATGAAGCTGGAGATGAAGCCTATAAAGATTGACAGGAGACTGACTGGCTCCAGTTTCATAGATGAACCACTTCAACAGGTGTGTGTCTTTGTATTATATAATGTGACTTCCTATACATTTGGCACCTGTGTCAAAGCTTCACCAGCAACATTTTGCACCTTATACAACCAGAATGATCAAGTTTCATAACATCACTCATAACCAATGTTCTGTGTTAAGCCTCTAAAAACATGGCGGCGCATATACGCAATGTTTACTCTATGTTTTTAATAATATCTTTACGATAATACAGCCCAGATATATGCTTCAGATGTTGCTGGAATCTGTAGACTGTCCGTTCCCGTGTCATTTTCCTTCTTTAGGGCCAAAATATCCCTTTACACAGTACTCTTTGACAAATGGGAGCCTCAGTAGAGAGCGAGCGGAGAGTGTTCTGCAAATTTAGATTTTCCATGTTGTATGCAAGGATCTTTTAAAAGGTGAATTTAAGAAGATACTGTATGTAAAAAAACTAGAAAATGTCCATAGACCTTGGAGGGTTAGTAATGATTTTTATACGTTCCTTTTTGCAAGCATTGCTTGCCGCTTGTATGGTATCACCAGCTCAGCAACACTTTTTTTCATTTACACTCAGTTGCCAGTTTATTAGTAACTATTGCAGTGTAATACATGAGTCCTGCAATAAATTCTACCTTAGGGCGAGACCCGAATATTCAAAGACACGTGCGCTGACACAGCGCGGTGGAGATAGGTCTGGCTAGGCGAGACTAATTATGAGGTGACATAGCTGAATGATTGGTCATAAAAAGCACCGCACCGATGATAATGGGACAAAAGGATTATGACTGGGTGACAAATACTAACACTCCAGACATTTTGAACCCTGGCCCACTTCAGTCACTGACCTATTAGCTGGCCCAGGTCAGACACTTCACGGCCTCAAGCCAGAAAGTAGTCGTCACGGTTAAACACTGCATGCCTAAAGCCCTAAAGCCTCAGTGTCTCCCGTTCACACGGAGTTGGTTCCTTGCGTTTTATGTCATTGGATTTGTCTTTAACAGGATGTCTGTCAGCTGATTAATACAATTTTCCAGCAAACGAAAATATTATCAACCAAAAGCACTGGAAAAAATATGACAAATAACTAAATGAAATAATAGTTTTATTAAATTACAATGGGTACTGACAAAACATGTCAGTTAGTTAGTTAGTACACCATTGTTGTTTTGTTTTCTTATATTCTATATAATATTATTTTTTGTAATTAGTATTTTATTGATTTTTTTTTACATGAACATTGTCACATTTTGGTCAACAAATCAAATGACTCCTATATATAAAATAATATTAATATAAAAAGAAAATATCTACAAAATCATAATAAAATACAAAAGGAAACACAAATCAAATACATATTCTTACATTAATCTGCGCCATGATCTAATCTAATTTCCAAGCAGCCAATTAATTTTCAGACACATATAGAGTGTATACTGTCTGCTGTGCATGCAAGTATTGTGTGATGGTGTGTGCTTCATTTCAAGATCTGTCTATATTAACAATGTTTTCCAATGCTATATAATATATTTCTATTTTATTTTTTTACATGTTCGAAATAAATATATCTCAATCTAGTTAATAGACTGCTTTAGAGGCTTTTTAATAGTTTATTACTGTCTACAAAACAATATTTAAATGTATTCTGGATTACTTAAAATCATGTAAGCAGATAACGCTGTAAATAAATCTTATCAGACATACTGTCCAGAAATCAGTGGACCCGCTGTGTCCTAACAGAAGGTGGAACTGAAAGTTTCTGTACGGTTACACCGTCAGTGTTGCACCAAAGCTCGTTTCATCATGTGGCTTAAGTAAAAGGCCGTTGAAGGGCTGGACTGCCCTTTTACTCTCTGGCTGCTGGTAATTGACTCAGAATCTCTTTCAGCTTAACACATTCGTAAATAGATCTTCTAAATGATGGTTAGGCCTGCCGTCAGCATTGCAGACAGGGAGGATGAGCTTAGTGGCTTTTGTCTTGTGGTCACCGTTTGTCTGTCCACCCTATCCTGTGGTTACAACACTTCCAGTAGCTTGTAGCATGTTCTCCTCAGTAAAGCAGCGTGGCCGGCAGAGTTAAGTGCAGACACAGCAGTTTGTGACAGTCAGATGACACTAACTGCTCTACTATGGTGCCTCTGTCCTCCCTGGAAATGCACACTAATCATTTCAGCAGTATGTGAACTTTGAGATCTTTAGCACATCTAAACGTGACATCATGTAAACCTGTGTCATGCTGACTGAAACACATTTATGCTCTTGATTTTTCTGGATAATTCTCTCACAGTCTCTTTTCTCATCTGGTCAAAAAACCTTTCATAACAAAACCAGCTCATCTAGTAGCAGACTATACTGACAGTTATATTGATTGATTCAATCACACTACTGAGCTGTATCCCTCCCTCCTGTATGCAACAGAGTACAACTAAATGATTGATTTATCCAGGTTTCCTAGGACCTAACAGCCCAGTAATCTGTTCTCTGGGTGTAATACTAGACACTGACAATCAACCGATTTAACTGTGTTTCAGAAAAGACTTATGTACCCTTCTCGCTCGCACTCAAATCTTGTGCAGCATTTAATTATCCCGCTCCTCAATCCAGTCCAGCTCATCGGGTTGTCTTTATTCAATTTCTTTCCTATTTTCATCCTCCTTATGTCTTTGTTTCTGTAGGTGATCCAGTTTGCTCTGAGAGATTATATCCAGTACTGGTACTACACTCTGAGCGAGGACGAGTCCTTCTTATTGGAGATCAGACAGACGCTGCAGAATGCCCTCGTCCAGTTCTCTACACGGTACAAGACATTTCCTGTCTTGATTTTGAACGTTTTAAACAAACCACGTATCTGTATTTTTTTTCCCAATGTTCTACATTATTCCTGTGTGTTTATGTACCAAGGTCCAAAGAAGTGGACTGGCAGCCTTACTTCACTACTCGCCTGGTGGACGACTTTGCCACCCATTTACGTGTCTTTAGAAAAGCCCAGGATCGCCTCGCTGATAGAGAGGACAAGCAAAGTAAGCACACACATTCATACACACTTGCTTTCTCACTCACAGTAGTCATTAGCATGTTTGGTATGTCTTTTTAACAATGATTGTGATGATGTAGCTCTGAGCTTTAAAGAATACTTCACCCCAAAAATGACCATTTGTATCGACCAATTACTCACCTCATGTTACCTTGAATTCGTGAAGAAAACTTAGATTTTCTCGCATACCTCCACGGTGAACGAAGAATCAAAAAACGGAGAAAATAGTAGTAAAGTAAAGTAAATGGGGGCTGCGTTTAACAACAACAAGACTATATCAAAACATCCATTTACAAACTCATGCAGTATAATCCAAGTCTCGTTTATCCAGTCGTATGCTCACTACTTCCCAAACACATGCATTTTCGCTAAAACCTTACTATTTAAAACACTTCCAAATTAATAGTCACGCTTGCACTGGCGCACGTCCAGGGTCGTGCAGAGACGAGTAGCGCACCTGCCTGTTTGAGCATAAACGCATGTGTTTGTGAAGTAGTGAGCATACGACTGGATAGATGAGACTTGAATTATACTGCACGAGTTGTGTGAGAGTTTGTAAACTGATGTTTTGACATAGTTTTGCTGTCGTTGAGCGTGGCCTCACCAGCGGATCTACCAAGCTTCCAGAGTACACAACAGCTGTGTGCGATTTGAGACACTACCCTGTTGAAATTCACGCGCTACACAAGTAAGAACATAGTGTGCACAGTGTACTACATGGAAGTGTACTAATGGAAGTATCCGAATTGAGACGCAACAAAAGTTTTCTTCAAGAATTCAAGGTAACATGGGGTGAGTAATTGATATACAAATGGTCATTTTGGGGGTGAAGTATTCCTTTATTCAGAGCTTGGTGATTCTTTGATGACCACAGAAAACGATTTGATTTTGTGGTACAGAAAAATTGTTCCATAAAGTTTTTGATGGAGTCAGACGATGAGAAATCAGACATTAGTGTTGATAATGACAATGATGAAGAGTGATGTCTGAACAGGGGACATAACAGAGGAGCTGGTGGACTCCTTCTTTGAGGCCGAGGTGGAGATGGAGAGGAAGATTTGTCGAGACGTCGTGTGCACTTCACACAAAGATGAAGAAGGTAAACACACCTCTGTGACGTGTCTAGTCAGATAGTTCACACTGTCATGAAGGACTCTTAACACAAATGTGTTGCTGTTTGATGCTGTAACTAGTAAAAACTAAACATATGCTGTGTGTGTGTCAGGTTTTCTTCGGGACTTGTGTGAGTTGCTTCTGTATCTGTTACTACCTCCTGGAGATTTCCACAACAAGAACATGAGATACTTCCTGAGGGTGAGTGCACGCAAACAAACACGAAATCTCACTCTCACTTACACATTCTGTCAAACGATCACAGCACACGTGACTTCATTGGTCTGAGATGCCAATATAAGGTGTGAAATCACATTCAGTCACACAATATGTCATACAACCTGTTGTTGTTAATTTAGTAGTCAGCTGAGCCGCTGGCCAAATGCTGCCTCTTTTGCCTCCAGCCAGCCAACAACAGGCTCCTGAATAGACTACACTGCCGTACCAGACCACGTGACGGCATGTTTGTAGTGTAAATTGTTGCAAGTGAACCTGAAAATGCACTGTGATGTTTTTTTTAGGAGGTGCTGGCGCGTGGTGTGCTACTTCCTCTGATCAACCAGCTTAGCGACCCAGACTACATCAACCAGTTTGTCATCTGGATGGTGAGAGTTGACACTCACACCCATCCACACCTCCTATTAGCCATTGTTTAAACTGACTTTTTCTATAAATAATATAAAAAACTATCCAAGAAATAATCAAGAAAACAAATGAAATGGGACAGAAACCGCATTGGGCCCTGGTATGTGTGTTGTGGATTTGTAAATGGATGTGATTTCGTATAGATTCGGGATTCCAGCTGTAACTATGAAGCCTTCATGAACATCCTGAAGCTGACAGACAAGCCTGCTGAGCTGGAGGCCGTCAAGGACAAGGTGCTAGAGGAGCTGCAGTACCTCCGCTCCCTGGACACCGCCGGAGATGGTGAGCGCTCACTTTTTCTCACTGACACACGCACACATGAATCTTAAGCCGTTGTCTCATATGAACTCCCAACAATGTCTGGAGAATCAGGTCTGGAGATGACCTTTCACACATGAAGCACACAACAGGAGATTGTCCGTGTCAGACGCGTTCTTCTCACTTACTGGAAATACTCCGTTCGGTTTAGGCGAGGGATGGCGCCTAGGTAGAGCATGCAGGAGGCAGGACGTGATGCAAAAACACTGTGGTCACGTAGCTGGTTTGGAATTAATTAATAGCACATGCCGAGCCGAACAACGCCTCTTAGCTGTGGTTAGTGTATCTGTGCTGTGTTCCTGCTTGCTTGCATATTCTGGGCAGCATTGTCAAACCTCCTCTTTACGTAGCTCTGCACATCGTTTAGCAGGTGAATGTTTTTCTCGAGATCGGCACTGGCTGCTCAATCCACTCCTCCATAGAAGTTAACCAAATGTTTCCATTTTGTAGTGGTTTTTGGCAGCTAATTTTGTTGTTACTTTGTATCTGTAACCTGGAAGTGATCCCCCCGTGACCCTGTCGTTAAGCAACCAAGGGCAACGTTTTCTTCTCAGACGTATAGTGATACTGAAAGTGCAAAGGAATTACACGTCATAGCAGTGGTATGGGGGTATTATATCATGGCTATGAACCAATCAGATTGCTTAATTTGAGCGACCCGTTTTATAATTTGGTCATAAACGATCAAGTCTCTAGCCATTCCTTGTATTTGTCTGATGATTTTGCTGTACGTACTTATCAACAGAAGTTCCTGAATCTCTCCAGTTGGACATTTTTTTGGGGCGTTTTCATGTAAATGACCCTTCTTCTTCACCCTTGGATATTTGTTTTCTTATGGTTTTACACCAGCCACAATAGAAGCACCATCAACACACCCAGTCGCTCGTTGTGAATGCTCCGGACAATGAGCAGCTCTATTCACACAAAGGCTCAATCGAACATTACACAGACTTTTACCTAGGGAGCTGGCAGGGTAATGTCTGTTTAATGTCCCGTTCGAATGATTCAGACATTTGCGTTGTCACATAGAGCTCCTCCAGGGGCTTAATTCACCATGTGAGTAGGAAGACACGAAGCACAAAGGTAAAGCGTGGCTAAATAAATGCACTGCTTTCATCTCCTCCCTTGATGTCTTTCTTTCTCTGTCCTTTAGACATCAATGTGATCAAGAACCAGATTAACAGTCTTCTGTTTGTGAAGAAGGTGTGTGAGACCAGGATCCAGAGACTACACTCTGGCAAGGTGAGAAACTGCAGCGCCGCTTTATAGTGCTTACACCGGAGGATCCAGTAAAACCATACATCACTCATTGTTAGTGTGATGGTAAAACATTGTCTCCAAGAACCAGCTGCAATGGCTCAAAGTCAGTCTGTTAGTTATCTTTTGGAGTCAGCCGGATAAAGAGTACAGTTTTTATCGTTTCTGCTTTGTGTGTCAGACTTCACTTATCCGTTTTCCTGTGTTGTGTAGGAGGTGGATGCCTTGAAGCTGGCAGCCAACTTTGGCAAGCTGTGCGTTATCCCACTGGACCACATCCTCATCCACAACATAGCCCTGCAGTTCTTCATGGGTAATTCTGGAAATGCATCATCACATGAACCACGGATGCCAAACGTCACTGTAGTCATCCCACGGCCTTAATCCTGAACATTTCTGTTAATCATCTTTATAATCCATGACTCATTCCATTTCTCTAGAATTTATAACCCCAACCTGTCTCGTTAGGCGCACACTCTCTTTCAGTCCCACATGACCTCGTCAGAGACTTTAAAAGGTCACTCCGCTTTACAGATCAGATTACGGTAGAGCGTGTTTGTGTGTGTGCAAACTAGGAGGCAAGCCAAGTTGTGTCAGATCTGCTGTGGAAAATAAGCAAGAGCCAACATCTTAAACATTATGGCTGGTTCTGTCATTCAAAATGTTTAATATGATTTTTCATAGTAAGAAACATTTTTCTTTAACAGATATGTCTCCACAAACTCAAACATTGTAACCAACCAAAGTTTGATAAAGTAGAAGGAGCGGGGCCACAGTATAAGAGTGTTGTAAGAGTGTAACAGTAGATGGATCTTTAGTTACAAGAGACCACAAGCTGCCAAAAGTACTAAACGTTAAATGCACTGGCCCACTTACTGTGCATGTATGTGTAACCAGAGTGAAGCAATATAGTAGACGGACACCATTTGGACCAACTCTCATGTGTCTGTTGATCCAGACTTCATGCAGGCAGCGGGGGCCCAGGCAGAGCTGTTCTTCTGGCTCACTGTGGAGGGCTACAGGGTGACGGCACAGCA
>CAKALG010014941.1:0-20099 GCA_916700815.1 Helicolenus hilgendorfi | reverse complement strand
GTGTTATTGTTTCATAAATATAGGCGCAACTCAACCGGTGATTCATCAACATGATTGGTTGATGCTTTTATTCGCAGCCTCGTTACGGGAAAAAAACGTAACTTTTTTGCCGCGTAATATTCGCGTTCTGTGTGAAAGTACTCATGACAAAAACTATTGATTTGCAAATTAATCACACAAAAAAACGCCACCGGTGTGTCCTTGTATTATGTGTGAGAGGCAAAGTACATAGCATTTCATTAACTGGATGAAGCAATATGTTTTTTTGTTCAGGGGTTAGAGTAAAAATAACTAGAACACAGGAAGCCTGGAGATGTTGGCGTTCACACCACAATTCAACATAGTTGTTTTTTGTTAAATACCTATTGCATGAGTGTACTTCTTCCATTAAGTTTATTAAACCATAACGTATGTAATGATGCACATTGGTCAAACTCAACATAATCAAACTGGCATATTCATTGTGACACACTGTGCCGACAACATTCATGACTGTTTCAGCTCTTACTCACATCTCACTCGTCTGACAACAGCCAAGATATTCAGGCTCTGGCTCGAGATAGACCTTTTGCCTGGGCATGCGGGCAATGTGCAGTATGTTGTGGGTAAGGAGGCATATCAGCCACATGAGCGTAACGAGTTCAATATTTTGCACAGCTAAGTAAGTGCAGTAAGTAGTTGCTTCAAGTGTTCAAATGATAATGTTTTTTGCACAGCGATGGAATGTTTTTAAACCCTAACATTTTTTACTTTCAGGCATTTATACATGAAAACTCAATACAGCAAGAGTTTTCTAATGTCACACAGGAAGCCAAAATGACTTGTCACCACTGTGGTCTGAATCTGGAGTGCTGGGTTGCCAGACTTGTCAGCAGCAGGTGATGAATGTAACGACAGAACAGGCTCAGTTACACTTGATGATTCTGCACCAAAGCTAGTCGACAAATGGCGCTTTGTTTCATGTATGTATCATAACGACGGCTTATATATCTGCCGTCCTCGGTCTTCTGGTTTCCCTTTTTGGATGACAAATACAGACTACCGCTACCTGCTGGTATGGAGTTATTTCCTCTCATGTTGGCTCAGAACGTATGTGCTAGTTGGCCATTGGCTGTAGTCTTTGCGGTGTGTTCGAGTGCAACTTTTTGGCCAAGACAGGCGACGTGAGGTGATGCAATGGTCGATCTTCATCGCCACTAGTTCTTTGATATGGGTTTGGTGTGTCTGGGCTTTAAGAGCGACTAGCTGGAATAGATTTTCTGCCCAAATTGGCCAAAAAAAGTTTGCTAAATCTGCCATATGAGCCACAACCAGGTCACATTCAGCCTCCCAGTGCCACAACACAGCCCATGTAAAAAATGCAAAATATAAAAATATAAATGACAACAAACAACTTTTGTAGGGTGACATTTAATGCTGTTACTATGGTTTAACATTTAGGCTATAGTGTGTAGCGTTCTATTATAAATGTTTAGAAAATGTTTAGAATTAATTTAATGTATTCTTAAAGACAATGATAAAAGAGGGAATACACACTTCTCTCAGCAGGTGGGTAGAGATATACCATGAATAAAGAAGAACACTTTTGATGTCTAGTGGTTCTTCGTCAGGTCAAATTTGGGTCATTTGTTTGTCTGAACATCAGTAGCACTTTGTTAAGAAACCATATATGTGCTGATAATGATCTCCTTTTAATAATCTAAGAGTAATGGTGATTGAGGTTGTGGGTGGGGAGTGTGAATGCGGGAGTTTCCACATCCGCATCTTTAAACTAAACTTAAACCTCAAATCTGCGATGCTGTTGCCGTGATCACTGACCGGACCGCACGACTGTCTAAGCTGTAAGTGTGATCATTTATGTTATTTATTACAATCCTGCTCTGCCTTTAAGAATCGATAAGTTACTGAAGACAACAGGTTTGAATCTGAATTGAACCCTGTATTTTCTTTGTAGCTTAATATCACAGAGAAAAACAAATAACCATGAAATATGTACATAATATGATAGAGAAAAGCGGTTATTTACTCTTAAGCAATGTTAAAACTTTGTGATCTTTTGTGTTTGTGTTTCTAAATTGTGGATACCAAATGTATCATTTCTTTGCGAGAGATTTACCCCAAACTACTAAAATATGAGTTGTTTTGACATAAGAGTGTATACAGTATATTTCCCTTCATATCCATTTTCTTTGTCGATTTTGGTACAGGGTATTTGAAGCACCAATGGGGGCGAAGGCAGCAGGAAGTGTATTTTGGGCTATCGTTCTGGTGCTGTTTCCTGTGTCAGGTACAGGTCTGCATCACATTATTGCTGTTATTGTTAGAAAGCTCTGGGCAACCAAGAGTGTTAATCAAGCAACATTTAATGCCTGTGCACTTTGTGTTTATTTTTTTGTTGCAGTTCAACTATCATCACACGGGTGTGTGACCTACAAACACAGAGAAACCTGTGGCGTAAAGGGCTCATTCGTAGAGTTTCCCTGCTCTTTTCCCAATAATAGTCAGGTCATCTCAATATCAGGATGGTCCAAAAAAGTGAAACCCAAAATGAAACCTCAACCCTTGAAAAATATGCGCACTTATTCGCTTCGAATTAACTACCTTGAACCTGGAAACAATGACTGCACGATTAAACTTAGAGATTTAAAAAAGACGGATGCCTCTGTTTACTATTTTGTATACAATTTTAGAAATGTTGCAGGTGATAGCGTGACATGTCAAGGTGTCCCTGGTGTGAGTCTCAATATTTTTGCATCTCCTGTGAAAATCCGAATGGAGAAGCTTGTTGGGGGACAGCATGTGCCTGTTGCAAATTGGACAGTGATAGAGGGTGAGAGGATAATGCTGACTTGTGACTCCACCTGCGCTGCAAATCTGAACTCCAACCCAAGCTACATCTGGTACAAAAACAGACTGCAATTAAATGGCAGCAGAGCAAACTCCCCCTACCTGTCTTTGGACCCAATCAGTGATGAGGATTGGGGCAGTTATGTCTGCGCCATGATTGACTACAAAGATCTCCCCTCGTCTGCTGTCAATCTCAAAGTCCAGAGACAACCCAAAAACACTGTGGGTGGATCAAAGGACAGTGTACCGATTGGAAGTGATGTTCAGAACTCGACGGACCAACTCTTCAACAAACGCAAAAGCAGGTTTACGTCCTTCTCTGTAATGCTTGTAGCCAGTGTTAGCATCGGATGGGTAATTACAATGGTGGCTATACTAGTCCTCAAAGTAAAGAAGAAGAAGAAGAAGAAGAGGAGAAGATGTGTTGGTTCAGTCCCTAGGCCTCCCAACCCCAACAGTGACTGCTACGTGGCTCTGGATACCAACTCCATGTCTGCTGACTATGACATACTGAACACAGTGAGACGCAGTTCGGCTACTGACCATGTTTATGAGAACTTACGCCAGCCTGGAAACTCCCTGAGATGAGAGAGAGGTTTTACAGCAGGTCACCACCAGTTTTGCATATGATCTCCCATGTACAGTGTATGCATTTCATGTTATTTCCAATTTCCACTGTGTAACCAGTGGGCAACCTCCGGGTCTGAAAAGTGAAGCCAATGCAAAAATGCCTTAAACTTGCATTCTCTCTAATAGCCAGCAGGGGGCGACTCCTCTGGTTGCAAAAAAAAGTCTGATTGTATAGAAGTCTATGAGGAAATGAGCCTACTTCTCACCTGATTTATTACGTCAGTAAACATTGTTAACATGAGTTTATGGTCTCAATCGCTAGTTTCAAGTCTTCTTCAACACAGCATGTGTTGTCGTATTGACATCATGCTCTGGTTGCCGCCTGGTCTGTACAAAAAGTTCACGGCAATCAATTTGATAGTTGAAGAGTTTCAGTTTGGACCAAAGTGTTGGACTTCATGAAGTTTTGTGAGACTGTGTTGCATGAGAAGAGAAGGAAATGTACAAACCTGAATATAAGTGTCATTTTTATCATTTATTTATCTGCATATATGTTTTTTGTAAGGCTGTCAATCGATTAAAAATATGTTATTGTGATTAATCGCACATTTAGTATCTGTTAAACTTTAAGGGACCTTTGTCAAGTATTTAATACTCTTATCAACATGGGAGTGGGCAAATATGCTGCTTTATGCAAATATATGTATATATTTATTATTGGAAATTAATTAACAACACAAAACAATGACAAATATTGTCCAGAAACCCTCACAGGTACTGCATTTAGCATACAAAATATGCTCTATCATAACATGGCAAACTGCAGCCAACAGGCAACAACAGCTGTCAGTGTGTCAGTGTGCTGACTTGACTATGACTTGCCCAAAACTGCATGTGATTATTATAAAGTGGGCATGTCTGTAAAGGGGAGACTCGTGGGTACCCATAAAACCCATTTTCATTCACATATCTTGAGGTCAGAGGTCAAGGGACCCCTTTGAAAGTGGCCATGCCAGTTTTTCCTCGCCAAAATTTAGAGGAAGTTTGGATCGTTAATTAGCCTCCTTGGTAGGACATGGTTGGTACCAACGGATTCCTTAGGGTTTTCTAGTTTCATATGATACCAGTATCTTCACCCTACCTTTAAAAACCCGCTACAACTTAAAATCGCAAGTTGCGTTAATGCGTTAAAGAAATTAGTGGTGTTAAAGTCTGAGTTTTTTGTATTGTTTTATGAGAGTATAGGCTTGTTCATTAGGTAGGGACAGACACACACACGCCTTTGCACAGGATTAGGATCTGCCAACATGAAAAGGGTGTATCCAGTTGCTAAAACACATACCTGTACTTTTGTTTTACCAACATGTCATCACTGTCTTTTGCTCTTGTTTTTTTCCGTGTGTGTGTGTGTGTGTGTGTCTCAGTACCTGCCGTCATCTGCCGTGCATGTGCGTACTTAGTCGCGCCAGCTAATGACATAAGTAAGCAGACATGTTCAACAACGTATTGGTGCATGTAAACATTGTACGCTGCAGCAGCCCCATCCCTCCCTCCTTCTGTTCCTCCAAGCTTTTATCTCTCCTCTTATCTCCTGGCCTCTAAATCTGCTCCTCCATCGCTCCCTGCCTCTTCTGTCTCTACTCGCCTCTATCTGTTTATCTGCCTCTCTTCCTCGGGCATTCAAATCCTTCCCCTTTTCTTTCCTTTTTCCTCCTTTCTCTCTCTCTCTCTTTATTATAATTTTTTCCTTCTCCTCTTCTAAAAACACCTCCACTGGCATTTATGTATTTCTCCCTGCAACTCCATCTGTCTGACGGTCTGCCTGCCTTTCCAGCCATTCATCCACCATCACTCTGTTGCTGATGTGGTGTGATGGAGGAAGTAAATAAACAGAGCCAAAGCCAGGAATCCTAAAAGATCTTGTCTTCGCATGAATGACGGTAATTCATCACCACCTTGTCTCTCTCTCTCTCTCTCTCTCTCTCTCTCTCACTGTTTCTCCTGCGTAGCCTATAGGAGGAGATTTATCTCTAATTGTAATAGTGAGTCAGGTGACGGAGGAGGGAGGGGGTGAGGGTTCACGGGAGAGAGGGAATTATTAAATGTCACCAGTAGTTTGATGCCACCTGGGGCCGAGATGCCATCTTTGTTTTGGGCTTACAGTTTGCTGCCGGTCACATGGATGCGTTTGGTTTATTGGCAGGTATTTTCGTTTTTACTTTACCTTCTGGCAACTGCTTTCTTCAAAAAAATAAAAAATAAATAGGAGACATGTCTTGTGTATGAAAAGGACCTGTTTTTAGGTGTAAAAAGATACATGTGATGAATAACTGCAAACAATAGGTGGTGAAAAATAGAGGATATATTCTTTGGAGGTGCACCTCATTGTAGAAATCCCCCACCAAACCCAGGCTTCCTCCCTCCACCTCCACCTCCACCTCCCTACCTCCTCCCCCCATTACCAATTAGCTCTAAGGCCATAATGGATGTTGTTTGCCGTGTTTCCCTGTCAGCGGATTGAATTAGCGCCTCTGTGTGTGCGAATGTTTGTGTGTGTGTGCGTGAGTGATCATCTTATCGGCTCTTAGTACAGTAATGAAACACAGTTATAAATGGCTGCAATCCTGTTAACAAAACAGCACCTGAGTGTAGCCCGCTAGATAAATCAGAACTGGGCCGTCGCCACGCCGACCCGGCGGCTGTTGCTAAGGCGTTGGAATCACCGGGAGACAATTGAATCATTTGCTCACTGTCTGATAAAGCGTCTGTCTTTAACAACCGGATCACTGCTATAAAAAATAACACCATTTGTTATCAGTGTGTTTTTCCCCCTTCACGCGGGTCAGGAGAAGTCTGCTTGAATTTCTGGTTTTGTAATCAAACTGATATTACAGAGAAAAAAAAAGGCAGCATATTTCTTTGTTTTGCAACATTTGGTGCTTTAAACGGGCTTTGCTTCTGGTCTTTCTTCATCGCACCATGGTGATATGGGTTGTCATGCATGCACTCTCTCTCTCACATACACACACACATTCCTCTGTCTTTGTGCTGGGGGACTATTAAGACAGTGTCTAATGCTGCGACATACTCCAGTGCTCACACACTTAATTGTGTTAATGTTTGAGTTCACATAATCTTTCAGGGCTGTCATTCTCTTCAGATTATTCAGCCCTGTTTTCAATTACTGAGCGCCTTGGCACTGTAGGCCCAGAATGCATGATATACCTGCCCCTGTCCGTGTGTGTGTGTGAACTAAACCGGCAAAACAAAAGGCTGAGAATGATGTAGCGGGAATTATTTTTGTGATGCCTTTACTTATTTTTTGCTACAAAGCTGCTTGCATGTGTATATTTGATCCTGTACATACATGCGAGTGTGTCAGCGACGCGCAGTCGTGTATTTATACAAGCAGCTCCGGCTTTCAACAGCCAGTCATTTGAAAAATTGAACAGCTCCTCCTCTAACTCATCTTGAAACCTGTCTGCAATAGTTTTGGCTACAGTCACCGATCACACCACATCATCAGTTATTGTGAATATGAGAAGAGTGAACTCTGTTAGCGTTTCGACACACACACCCACACACACACACACACACACACGCAGGCAGCGGAGCATGAGTCAACTATACGGGAGTAAGAAAAATAAAAAGCACATAGCACAGCCGTTGCGTGCTGAACAGAGACCATTCGAGCAGATCAGTGGTGTGTGTGTGTGTGTGAGACAGAAAGAGACAATGTGTGCACATAGTGTGTGTGTGTTTGTGTGTACTCGTGTCAATCATCCTTCAGTCACTTTGCACCTTGCCGTCACCTGCAGGAATTTCCTCACCGCGGTTTACTTACTGTCACACAAAGTAGTGTGTGTAACTATGTACAATGAGGATTATGGTTGGATATTCATGTGAAAGCTGAATTTACCAACACCCATTTAGCCATAAATATTCCTGTGTATTGTGTTCTGTAATTTCTTAATGTGTTGAGGAAAAAGTAGTGATAAACCATAGCCCATAATACAGTATGTGTTGTGATGTTTCACTTCTACATGTGACTGACAGCTGGCAAATAATGTACACGGTTAATGGCAAATATCTACATTTATTACACAGCTTTGTTGAATACTCGATGTGTTCTACGGTCTGTTATTTCTTTATAGCAGACCGCTTCTATGTATTATAGACCGTTGTAATAGACGAAGTACTGATCTCGGACTCTGGAGGGCAATTTTTGTGTCAAATTATTGATTTCTTAAGTAGCCGTGTAATAAACTGGATAATGTACAGCGAGCTGGTCATTGTATATTCTCCTTTACATAACCGATAACAACCTACATAGTGATGAACAGCATGTTCAGGCAGCAAACAGGAAGAAAATCAGTTAATGTTAGTCACATTTTTGGTGGGTTTCATTTATATGTTGTCGTATCAGGGCCATTGTAAGTAAAAAAAAAAGTACCTACAGAGCCGGGGGCTGGGGGTAATATTCTAAGAAAAAACTCTGAGATTAAAATTGTAAATTTACGAGAAAAAAACGGTGATATTCTCTGAGATTAAAGTGGCAAATTTACAAGGAAAAACTGCAGTAATGTGAGAGAGTCGGAGAGTGCAAAATACTTTAAAAGGACAAAATTCACCATAATCGGTGGTTTAAAACAAGCGGTTGTGTTATGTGCCTTTTTTGTGTTGTTTTCCCGTCACACTGACGCAGTGACAGTTAAAAGCATCAGTGTGTAACGGTTGGTTTTAAGTGTTAGCTGTGCCGAAATACAAACACGCCATTGTGTAGTCAAAGAGAGAAGTTGTTTGTCTCTACTTTCCTTTAACTTCCACAATATATGTATTTACTTACAGTATATTCATAAAAGAACACAGAGAGAACATGAAAGAAAACGTGTATATTCATCTTTCAGGACCTTCGCCTCGCTCAGAGGCCATGCTTACCATAATAACACTACTTAAGGAGCAACGAAATTCAGATGGTGGCTGGCGTTACCACGGCTTTGCATTTCTCGTAAATGTATGGCTTTATAATCTCGCACATTTTTTTCTGGTAAATTTACGAGAAAAATAATTTAAGTCTTTAATCTCGGAAATTCAGATTTTTTTTCTCAGAATATTATCACCCCTCCTACGGGTCCGTAATTTGATTTTTTACCTACAATGGCCCTAATACACTGTCGTACATTTACCTGTGACTGATGAAAATTCACAGTTAAAATGTGGTGCTATAACATTTACATTTAAGTGCTTGTCATATTTTCTTCATTTTCATACTGACCAAAGACCAATATCACGGAGAATTGTGGTCTCATTTGTGCTGAAGTTTGACAGGACACTGAGCGTGACTTAACTAATCTGGATTTTCTTTGGACGGCCTGTTGCTGGAGGGAAGGAGGACATCACAAGTCATGCAGACGTTTCTATTGACTGATCTTTAAAAAGGTCTAGGTGTGAGGAGACATCTCCCTTCACAAACACTCATAGACACAAATGTCAGTTGTGTTTTGCATGCTGTGTGGATTAGCTGGTTTATAACGTACTTTACTATCTCCATAACTGACGAGAAACTCCTCTGTGTGTGGCTGTGTTTATCTTTCTAGGACAGTCGTGTTCAACATGACCATGACCACCACCAATGTGAGCACCTACATTTCGATTGCTGTCCCCGCTAGGTGTAAAGGAAAGAAGGCCTAGTCACAGGGACAGACGAGAGGTGATCACGCTGCTCTGTTCTGTCTTTGTAGGCGGTTGGGCCAACAGCTCTGAAAGCTTTTGCAGTAATTTGTGAGATGCGACTGTCATTTTATCACTGATAAAATTTAACACTTACAGCTTATTAGCTACACTAAAGAGGCATTTCATGTAAAAAAATACACTCATTTTATTCTACCAAATACCTTCTACTTTCTGTGGTGATTGCTTTGTAATAAATAGTATATGTTGATTTAATCATGAGTACGCATGTCTTCATTTTTTTGTCTGCTCACTTCTCCTCCCACACAGATGGAAATGTACGCGCGAATTAAAAACATTTTTGAAATTAGAAACCATTTTTATTGAATGATTCTGACTCACTAACACACGCACGGTGGTGGAAAACAAAATTGGCCGGTGTGCACGTGTCATAAACCCCTGCTTATTTCGTGTGCAAAGTAAGAACATATCTGCCACCACTGTCCCTATAATTGTATTAAACAGCTGTACAATGTAAATTTAAATGACTTAGGCTTATAATATTGTGGAACATATTTTTCCTACCCATCAAATAAAGTTATGCAGAAGCATTTAGATTGAATTTGAGCTTAACCTATAGCCCAGATGTAGTTCAACTCTAGATATCCTCCAGATACATTTTACTTATAATTATATGAATTATATGTAAGATCCATCATGCTTACATTTTTACACACGCAGGTTTGCTGGTCATACAGTCATAGCATATGAATAAGATAAACTAGGTTAATCTCACCTTCAATGAATACAAACAGGCCTCTACGAGCAAAGACGAAAAATAGGGAAATTAATTTCATATACTGCTCTAGCACGGCAGCCACTATTCAGTAGAATACATTGTCATTTTTGACAAAATGCAAATGAAGTTCCTCAGTTGGTCAGGAAATCCAATTTTCCAGAGAAGGATTTTGGAAGTGCAAAAGCTCACCGCCTATTTTACCTTTCTGTTTCTGCCTTTTGACAAACGGGGGCTAAATCTCTGTGTTGGGGCTGACCCTTTGTAAACGGGGCTGTGGGTCCGGTCAAGGCTGCAGGAGCCTCTTAGAAGAAGGACGGGGCCGGGGAGACAACTGAGGTTGTTTGCCATCAGGTGTGTGTGAAGATATCTCCAAACATTTGGACTCTGGAGATAACAACATGCCAGAGAGGGGGAGGCAGGGAGACAGACAGGGATGAGTGTATTTCCCTGGGACCACCTAAGCCGCCTAATCAAGATATGACTCCACTGCATGTGTGTGTGTGTGTGTGTGTGTGTGTGTGAGACAGACACAGAAAGAGAGTGTGTGTCTGTATGTGCCTGAGATAAAAGGCGGTGAATCAGAGGTTTCCCTCATCCTGATCCCCTATAGCAGGTGAAGCTCGGTGTGTGTGTGTGTGTGTGTCAGACAACTGGGAGGCTGCTCCCACAGCCCCCATCACATCACCTAGACCATGGAGACCAGACCTGCACACCAGTAATGAGCAGTGTGCTGTTGTCTATGTCACTCACTATATATGTGTGTGTGTGTGTGTGTGTGTTTGTGTGTGTGTGTGTGTCTATGGGGGCGAGTGATAAACGTTAGCGCTGTGATGTTGCATTAATTGCGTGCAGAGTCTTTGGTTCCCCCTCGCACCGTTAATGAAGACACGACACGTCGCTCATTCCTCTCTGACGCTCGGCTTCGAGTGCCACTGTGGCCTCCGCTGCATTTGAGCACTGTAATTTGGCTTTTAAATGAAATAAATGAGTTATCCGGGAGATCCCAAGGATTACGATTATCATTATTTTTCCCTTAGTGACAAAACGCCACGCTGTGATTGGTTAATGACTTTCTTTTGAGTGGCAGCCGTCCTATGGGGTCGTCCGGAGCGAGGAAAATGGAGAGGGAGTGGAAGGCGCCAATCTGTACGACTAATGAGGTGCAATTATATCACTGACTGTCTGTTGACGTGACCCCACCAAAACCCTCCACACACACATACACACACACACTTATGGCAAGCCCTAGCCTCAGAGACCCAATTTTAGGTGGTTGAATATGTGGATGTTAGCTGAACTGACGGCTAGCTAATGAAAAAAAATGATTATTTTTGGGTCATTTATGTCTTACCTCTTTTTAGGAGTTTAGTTTATGTTCATTTTCCATATTAACCTCATGACTTAAAGGGGAACCACTGATTTTACATATCAAAGTCTGTTTACAGGACTACTGTATATGTGAAGAAAGTACTTTAAGAGCGCTTTCACAAGCCATAGTCCGTTTGGCTAGTCCGAATCAGTGGGAAATTGAGACGTTTGGTTTGCTTTCTATTGAGTCTGGTTCGGTTTCAAAGCGCACAAATTAATGTGCACCAAATTAATGTGCACCAAATTAAAAAAAATAACTATCTGAGGGGCGTCTACGTAGGAGCGAATTTATCTTTTTCGTCTCGAGAGTTGCCTCTTCTACGCAGGGAATCACAGACTTTGATATATTGCCGTCGTGTTTTCATTTTGATTCGGCACTGATCTACTGTGCGCACGAATCCCTTCTACTCCAGTTTATCTCCAATGACATAAACATCACTATTTTTGCGGACTTTATTTAGCCTATTCTGTATGTTCTCTTCGGCCCAGATGTCAAGCAAACATTGGACTTCTGCAGAAGTCCAGGTCAGTCCTCTCCCACTCATGTTAACCTGTCGTTTACCTCTATCTCAACAAAATGCCCAACAGGAAGCCTGCGTTTTGGTTCGCTTGGAAACCGTCCGATACCGCCTTTCGCAAGCGTTCTCGAACCGGTTGTTTTGTTCCGCAATCACAACCGCCTAAATGAACCGCACCAGAGTTCCATTAAAACGGACCAAATGTTGGCTTGTGAAAGCGCCCTCAAACTGTCTATCGAAGTGCAATGCTAAATGAGTGTTTCAATTTACAAGGTTGCATGTAGGTTTCAGTGCTATTTTTTGAACAACCTCCCGACAAGAAGTTGGATCAACCAATTCCACAGGACCACACAATATGGTGTTGAGTTCCAGGAGGTGTGTTCATTGGCTCCTCTGTGACCCAACCCAACCTGAGAGGGACTAATGATGTAAAATACAACACGGACCCAAATCGACCTAAAAAGAAATGGGACTAGAATTCTGAATTGGCTCCCATTTGGTTCTAGTGGCTCAGATGGACCCGTGTCAAGAAACTGTGGCTTAGGACTTAGGCCCCCTCAGACAGAGCGCACTTTAGCAGCCTAGAGCGGCTTTTTGTAATTGTTTTCAATAATGGTGAAGCGTTTTGCACGCTGCTTTTGCTTCGCTGAGCACCTCGCATGAGCCGACGGACGTGTTTTTTTTATTTTACACGTACAACGTGAGCACTGAGGTCGTGACCGTACTGTGTGAGCACATAAATCGGGAGCTATGGCTTTACATCGCAAATGATTTACTCGTACAGTAGGAGTAGGAATTGTACAACAACATTTCTAAAATCGTACAGTGTATGCCCAGCTTCAGGTAGCGTACAGTACACGGTTTGTGTTAAGCTAATGTTAGCACTTATTCTGTGGCTGCCCAGCAGCGATTTAAAAAAAAATGCAGAAAACTGCAGAAAACTGCAAAAAACGCTGTCTGATCGGGCGTCTGTCCGATCAAAGCCTTAAGTATCTGGTCACGTATTTCCTCTACTTTGTTTTAAGCCTTTGTATTACAGCCTTGTTTCTTGATTTGATGCTTATATGTCATGTTATCAAGCTTGTCTCTGGTCAAGTAAAAATCTAAATGACAGACCTGTGGGAATAAAATCAGACCTGAACCAGCAGTGAGGTAGTCTTGACCCAATGTGAGTTAGGGAAGTTGGAAAGTATTGCGAGACTTAACACATTAAATTAGATATATTATATGAGTAAAAAGCCAAGAGAGCCTTGTCCTTTAACACTGAAATCAGTTTTTCTCTCAGGAGTAGCTGAATGATTTTACTCTGTTACTCCACTTAGATTTATGCACATTGCTAGATGGGATATAAATTCCCTCTTTTCTGAAAGTCCATCTTAATGTATGGTCTTTCAGCCTATCACCTTGGATACTTCATGTGCATATGCAGGAAAGATGATGATGTTAATTACTGTACGTTCACACGTTAATGGAGACTAGAAGTCTTTATGTCCACGCTGAAAGCAAAACTGAAGATCTGTTTGAGCCGAATTCACGGCACTGACGAGGCTGGAGTTTTTTGTTTTTTTTCTCCTGCTCAGTTTGTAGAAAGCCTTCCACTCTTCCCTTTGTCTGTTTCTCTGAATGCCTCTCTCATTGTCTCCGACTTCTTTCAGATAATCTCATTTAGACTTCCCCTCTTGATTTTCAAGCCTCCTTCTCTCTCTCTCTCTCTCAGCGGAGCTCCCCGCCTCTCTCCCATGGCTCTGTCTCTCTCTTTCTCACTCACTTCCTCTAAATGCACACAGTATTGATGTTTTTCTCTCCATCATGGCCCCTGTGATGCTTTTCCTCCTTTTAGTTCTCCCCCTTTGTCTCCCACCTTTTATTTGTCAAAGGTTCTCTGTAGTGTTTTCTCCCCAGGTATACTCTCCCTCATGCACACACATGTATAGATATTCCAGGGGTTTGACAGAGTTTTAGAAAGGCAAAGACCAATACTGATTTTTGTTCTCAAACTGCTGATGGACAATATACATGTCAATGTACAATATCTAAAATGTCCCTGCTGAGCCAATGAATTATAGAAATGTCAGCCCCCATGAAAGATGCAATTGGAAAACATGCTATATTATGTTTCGGGATTGACATACAGATCAAATAAGAGATTATGAAAACGCCTGAGTAGGGCTGTCACTTTTTATTCAAAATTTGAACTACTGCTCAAACATGGTGAAAAAAATATATAATAATGCAATCTGTAATTATCTGTTTGAATTCAACACTCACAGTAAGCACAACAGGTTATTGTTGTTATTTTGGCTGAACCAGACGGCTACCTCTGGGTCTGAAAAGTGAAGCTGATGTGGAAGTGCCTTAAACTTGCATTCTTTCTAATAGCCAGCAGGGGGCGACTCCTCTGGTTGTAAAAAGAAGTCTGATTATATAGAAGTCGATGAGAAAATGAGCCTACTTCTCACTTGATTTATTACCTCAGTAAACGTTGTAAACATGAGTGTATGGTCTCAATCACTAGTTTCAAGTGTTCTTCAATACAGCATGATGTTCATTTAGTAAATCATAATGTCTTATTCAGCAGTACTTAGCTCCATCCTCTAGTTGCACTTCTGGTTGCAAAAAACAAGATGTCGAAGTCGTAGTCCACAAACCAATAGGTGAGGTCAAGGTGACTACGTCCACTTCTTATAAACAGTCTATGGGCTGAAGAGGTAATCATGACACCAAACCATCTGAGGACTGTAATGTGTGGAAAAATTTGGGACTCGATTCCATTGACTGAAAAATTGTGTGTAAAGGCAAAGCTGTTGGATTAGGTACGTGCCTCACCAAATTTTAAACATTGCGGTTGACTCATTGGTCTGTGGGACCCCCGATCCATCAGCACCAGATTACCAACATATTTATAATGACCAGAAGAACAAAAAAGCAAGAAGTCTAGAAAACAACGCATGTTGTACAATGGCAACGCACAACAGCCACTTTAAAAAAGTTTTATAAAGGAACGTCACAGCGTTTTTTCTATGTGCTGCCGTAGATTTGTCCACTTCGCCCCCTACAGTATCAGAGATTAATGGCAACCTCTGCACGGACGAGTCACACACACACCTGCAGATTAAATGCTGAAAGTTTAAACTGGTCCAAGTCAGACTGGGGACCTTTGTTGCATGTCATCCCCTCTATCTCCCTCACATTTCCTGTCTTCTTCTTCCTCTACACCAACAATTAAAAGCAAAAATGCACAACACATGCTTGTTTCCCAAAATGCATTTTTTTCTGCAGGTCATCGGGAGACACAAATACTCAACGCCAGACAACAACAGCATGACCAAAATGGCTTTGTAGCTGTTAATCTGGGACGCAACACAGCCCTTACGTGAGGATTAATCTACAGCGAAACAGGTATTCTGTGGCGGTGATTCAGCTGTAACCTTCATGCTTCCTGCAATATTCAATATTAAATAAAGATAATTTCAACTTGATATATTGGCTTAACTGTAATAAAACACACACACACACACACACACTCGAATGCACACACAACCCTCTCTTTTGACTATAAAAGGCACATCGCGTCAAGCTGTATTTTACATTTACAAGCATATCTCCCAACAAGCCAATCTGAGGTGGTGAGGCCAGATGAGGCTGACTGTATCACGGTCCATCTAGTCAGCAGTCGCTGGCCTTATAACACGGCCTGTATCCGAGCAGAAAGGATATTTAGGGAGAGACGTAGAGAGAGATGAATGATGGGTGGAAGGGAGGACAGATGAGAGAGATGTAAAAAGAGAAGGCTCATGTAAAAGAGAGGCCTTAAAGACGGAGAGGTTGGTTTCAGCGCGTTTAAGAGCTTTGGCAGAGGAGCGGCTACTGCGACTTGTGTGTGTGTGTGTGTGTGTGTGTGTGATAGGGGAAAAAGGATCCGGGGTATTTTCCTGGCATTTGATGGACAGCTTAACGCCCGGCTTGTAAAAACAGCAGAGCAAAATGTTCCACGTGCCAAAGGATGGGAGGAGGTCGCACACACACGTACACACACACTCATGCACAATAAAAGTGAAGTGCAGAGTTGTAGTCTTATTTATTAGGGATCCTGTGGTGTAGGTGAACAGTCACTGGGTGGTAGGGCAGTGCGAGCTAAAACCAGATGATATTTTCTTAACATTTCCCCTGATTACCTCCAACATCTCCCATCTGTAATCAGATTTTCAACATTTCCCTGGATGGGAAGCCTGTTAAAACCCTCCTGCTGGTGACCACATAGCTTGTGGGAGCTGTTGTGTGCAACTAATGAGATCGAGAGCAATAGTTCAGGCTGTATTGTAAGTTGTGCACAACGAATGGCACAGCAAAAAGAGTGAAAGAGGAATGGCCTTGTTTGCACAATGGCTGACAGCGCTTGGACTGAACGATGAAATTCCCAGATGAGGGAGTTTCACACACTACATTTCGACTATTTACGTCCAACTATAAAATCTTTGGGTAGATCATCAGCTTCTCACCTACTCCCCTCCGCTCCTCTTGCCTTTCACCTTCCACATCACATTCACCTCCTCTCCAGTTCAGATCGGTGAACCGCGACGGAGGTGACGTCATTCCTCTGCGTTACAGCTAACGTTGCACAAGCTTTCCGTTTCACTACACCCGACCTCTCGGTGTCCTCATTCCTATTCCAATCTCAACACGACAGTCTTGAACGAGTGTTACAACATTTGTCGGGTGATTGAGCAACGGAAATGCAGGCTTGATGGAAACAGCCAGTTTGGTTACTGGTGGATGATTTTATACATTCAGGACGTTTTGTTTTTCTGAACGAGCAGAAAAGGTAAAAGGTCTATATGCAAATACTAAAAATGCTGCTCGGCAAGCTGAAGTTATAACGGTTGTCAGGAACTGATTTGAAAGCAGAAATGTTAAGTGAATAATTTGTCAGTTTCATTGCAGGTATCAGAGTTGACAATGTCATGATTTGGGGCCTTTTCCTCAAGTAGAAGCATAAAATCAAATACTACTTGGTCTTTTCAAAAAAGATATTGAATGAACACTGCTGACCTTCAATAAATCAAATCCTGACTCAGACGCTATTAAGATAAAGGAGGGAGAACATCTCCTACTAAACACATGAGTAAACTGAGACAGAGTGACTCAGTGATGGGGGCTTGACTTGACTGGACTCCCTCCATCTGTCGGTAAGCAGACCTATACAGAACAGAATGAGGTATAAACAAACATTTATTGAATAGAATATTTTCTATAGAATCTTAAGATAAGTGAATATTAACATTAAGTAAGGGATAATGTACAGCAAGCATTGTTGTGAAATAAACCCCAAGAGGGCGATGCAGCATCCCAACGCAAACAATGACCCGCTAGCTGTACCTTATCCCACTTATTACACGGCTACTTATTTAAGTAATTTGATGCAAAAACGATCCTAAATTTGGCTGAATTATAAAAGGCAGAAGTGGTAAAACGAAGATCCGTTTGTGAGCCAAAAGAGCCGATCTTCTTTGGTGAGCTGAGCCAAATGAACCGGCTCACTAAAAAGAGCCGGAATTCCCATCACTACTAGGTTAGCATGACAGGTTAACATTAGTTAGAGAGATGCACTGAGAGCAACTTAACCTTACTGTTGTTAGCTGACGTTAAACTTGGAGAGGAAAAAACACAAGTGTTTACCTGACTGTTGTTCCCGCCATTCATTCTAATGAGGTGTTTTTCTCTCTTTTCGTCACCTTTTCGCTTCATCCTCTCATCAAAGTTGTAAACATTTGACAGGAGGTGGAGGCGGAGCATAATTTGCGTGACGTTACGTAACTTACGTAGTGAGCGTACGTCGCTGCCCTGCGTACAACAACAACCAGAATCAGAATCAGAATCAGAATCAGAATTGTGTTTATTGCCAGGTGTAAGAGATTTACACTAGGAATTTGCTTTGGTTATGTTGGTGCAAGTCAAACACAAAGAAAAGACTCAAGAGAGGGGGATTTATATGGAAGGTTTTATTGGACTTTATTAGTTGTAATCCACTTAAGACATTCCACAAATATGTACCATGATCTGCAAATATTTCACTACCCACAAACGTATTTTTGTATTTGTGTTGTGTAAAGTCACAATTTATGCGTATTTGCAAATCGTCCTATATTTTTGTGGGTGGAAATAGAAAAATAAGTTTCTGTATTGTTTTTTGTATGTATTCCATTGTTTTTATTGGATTGTTTTCCACTGTTTCGTTCGGTTTCTCTGCACATTTTGTGTACTTCTTGTTGTTGTTTAACTTTTGTTGTATTTTTAAAATTATTTTAGTTTAGATCTTTCTTCCTTTTTTGTTATTGTTTTTTTCCTCCTGGGGTTGGGTGGCTTCTTGACCTCTCCTGACACATTTCTTGTTTTGTTTTTTTCATTGACTGGATTTTGTGCAGTTTTATATATGTGCAAATAAATAACATAAATATGAACATGATTATTGCTGGCCTACATGTCCTTGTGCGATTGGATTCACTCTATGAATGATGAAATAAGTATTAGTAACATATTGGGCTACTTTATGGTTATATATTATCTGATGTTTACATGATGAAAAGATTTAATGACCCATTACATTGTAATCAGTTTGTCATATTTAAATTTTCACAGTGAAGAGCAATTTCTCTAACCTAGCTATTAAACCATTTATATATCATTTATTATCCAGATGATACATAATGGTGTTTTCTGGTGGTAAAAAAAACTCTAAAATATATGTGCGATACGTCCTACGGATATGAAATGTTCACCCTGGTGTGAGTCAGACTAACTCAGTGTGTAAGAAGCATGTGGTGCCAAGTGTCTCAGAATAAAAGAAGCAGAGACTCATTTATCCCCACAGCAACACTGATTCATTTGCACATATAACGATGCTTGCCTCAGCAACTGTTTTGCAGTGATGAGTGTGTTTTTTGCATTGTTAACATACTGTTATTTGTCTGTTTGTCAGCTTTGTTTAGTCCAAATAAATAACAACAATAAATGCAGTCAGTTTTTTATCAAAAGACAGGTCCAGAAAACATAAATATGCAGACCGTGAAAATGGCAAAACCCATTTTTAACTAGTTAAATATGTAGTTTTCAACCTCCAATTAATCCCTGCATGAAAAAGGACTAATCAATAAGTTTAAAGCATTCACACAGGTTAAAATGAATCATGATAGATTGACAAGCTTGTACCAAACACTATGAGATATCAGACTGTCAAAACAGTCATGAAACCAAAATAAATCCAAGACATAAAAGAACAGCCTAGAGATTACGCTACCGTACAGACCTACAGTATTTGCTATGTAATGCGGTGATTTGTTATGTACATGTATTCTAAACCCGTCAGCAAAGTGGATTCCCTTTAAGGCCCCATAAAAAAAGAAAGTTAACATAGTGCCCACCACAAATAAAGCAGGCTTCCCTTGGGCAAGGCATTAACAGGACGCGTCAGCCCTCCAAACGTCATCATACAGTTTGTAATTAACTTCTACATCGGTCTAATCAATGGAAATGCCAGAAGACTCATCCGTCTGAGCTCAACATTCAGATTAAAAAAGTACACTTGTGGACGTGATGAGCCGACATGCACTGACTAAAAAGCTACGCTCTCGTTCTCAGTGTCTTCTCCTCATGAAGCAGATGCAGAATGACATGCAACAAAAGTCCCTTAATCCCCTAGGCCAATACTAACCACTTGTATTAACCACAAGCTGTTTAATACACTGAAACACCACTTTGTTTCTTCTCTTTCAAAAGACAGTTGGCTGAGGTCACATGACTTCCATTCTTGGAGTGGAGGCCACTTGATATAAGGCTCCAAAACGGTGTCTGGTGGAGGGTTCACACCAAGGCCTATTGAAAGAGGCTGGGTCATGGTTTTGAGCTCTGGGGTATGACACATGCGCAGCGTAACAGGAGCTGAGGTTGTGCGTTGCTATTGGCTCAATTTCGGCGATCAGATTTTAAAGCGCATGTGTAATATCCCAAAGATATGATGCGCTGATGACCCTCCTTGGTTCTCACACCAAGCCTCAAGGTGCGCCAGGATTTGAAGCAAATTTTTGTCACGGAAACGGTGGACTTACAACTTCCATGTCTGTCACGTGATGCCATTGGGCCCAAAAAAGGTACCTTTTTAGGTAAATCAACTTCCCAGTATGAACACTTGAATAGCCCTTATTTAAATCATTAGGTCGTAAAAGTTGTAAAATGCACTAATAGCTGAATCCAGAGTTATTTCCCTTCCTCCATTCATGTGAATGAGACCCACACCGAGGCTGGAGCGAGGGCTGGGAGGCGGAGTTAAAGGA
>CAKALG010014940.1:0-18117 GCA_916700815.1 Helicolenus hilgendorfi | reverse complement strand
CCTCCCCGTTCCCAGTGACTGGCTGGCTCTTGTACACATTCCGGTGGACGATAACACACCTCACCCGTCTCCACACTGCTGCACCCCCGTCTCGGTGACACCTACATTCTTTTTGTGTTTATTTTTTAAGTATATCTGGTTCTTGCTCAGCAGCCGTGAAAGTCTATATTTAGATGTGATGTATGAGAGGAACCTACAAATATGGGACATCGCCGCTGAGAGGGAAGAGAGAAAAACATGGCGAGAACCTGAGGAAAACAAGTCTTACTAATGTCTGGGAAGGCAGTTTTTGCTGGATTTCTTTGCAAAATGAGAAATGTGGTTGGCAGGTTGTTTCATGCCGGAGAATATTTAACGTTTGGTTGTTAAAGGATTGGGACAGCAAGTTGGGGAGACCCAGAGAAATCCCATGAAATGTCACAGCAATCAATCCATGAAAAACCAGTTAAGCTAGAATATTGTGTTATATGTCACACTAAGAAACTAATTATGGGATTTGATAGCAACTTTAGCACCAGACAATGACACTCTGTGGGTTTCAGTTAGACTTTTAGCTGCATTTTCATTTAAACTGCACTGCTTTTAGTGATTTTTGGTTGCCCATTGCAACATAATGCTAGATATAGAACCAATACACTCTTGGAGAAAAGCATTGGTCCTTGTCAAGGACAATATCCAAGTTTCCCCAGCTTTACTCTTCTAAATTCAACTATTTTTCCATTTCTCTCTATTCTCACAGGGCTTGTATGGTTTGCCAGTGCAGTCCTGCGTATCGCCGTGCCTCTTCTGCTCCTTGTCACCATCCAACTTTATTTTTCCCAAGCCCTGCATTTAACACATGTTCCCAGAGGTTGCACGGGAACATAAACCCACATTGTAGATCAATGAGTGCAATCTATAACAGGCAGGTGGGACAGACGTGGTGGAAGTGTTTCTAGACAGGCACAAACTCCAGTCTGATCCTGCATTAATCCTCATTAAGGGAGGTCAGCCACTGCCGCTTATGAGCACATTATGAGGGACCCCACAGACGGCCCCAGCATTGCAAATGGCTTTGAGCTCCACAAATAGACAATATAGCATTCAGGAGACGGCAGGCCTGAACCCGGGGCAACGATTGTGATTATTCATCCGTAAATGTTCAATTATTTATTAATATTTCCAGCCTTAATTTTGGAACAGCACATCCAAATAAACACCAAAGATTTGTAGCTGTTTTTCCTGCTTGGGTTGTAGGCTGTCTGTTTAGCCAAATTACTGGTTCCCTATCATCAACAGAGCAATTTGTAGCCTCTGACAAGTTTTGTTAGAAAGGATGGATCATTTTATTGCCTTGGTTATTATGTCATTTTTGCCATTGCTGTGACATTAATGGGAAGGTTCAATCTTATTTTACTTCTAACCCAAATAAGAGCGATTGCATATTTGCACTGAAAAGTGAAGGATGAAAAACAGGAGATAGCACATCAAAACAGCACGATATGAAACGAGCAGAAAGCCAAATGTAGACGGTTATTTTATCATTTTATTATCTTGTCAGAGTGTTGGTCAAGTCTATTTGTAAATGTGTCTTCACTGTCAAAAGACCTCATGTTTTTATGTAGAAAGCTGCTGTTTGCTGTAGACGAGGAAAGCTTCTCTCTGTTCAAAATTCTTTCAAACATCATTTAATCAAGTCAGCCACAATTAAGCCTCTATCACTAATGCAACCCATCGGCAGCTTCTTCAAACTGAGTGTGTGTGTGTGTGTGTGTGTGTGTGTGTGTGCAGGTTTTTGATGAGGCCTATCCTGCACGGATGCAACACAAAATGAAACTTTACACAGAATGAACCTTTCAGCAGAGAGGAAAAAGGTGCTCAACTCTGCACACCAGACTCTGTGACGGGACTTGACGAGACTCTGAGAGTTGTAACCTCCTCGCTGGTTCCACAAGTCTTTCAGTGCCGGCCTGGAGATCCGTGACTGTGAGAGTTTGACATTTTGAGGCAGATTTGGGAATGAAGTGATTGTGACACAAATGCATTATGTTCTATAGACCTGCATTCGCCTGACTTGGCAGCCTGATGTTTGTACTTTGTCATTTTAGTATTATCCTATTAGATGGTGCAGTGTATATTGGAAAAAAAATGTTGTTCAGAAGTCTGTAACGGTATTTTCGCTTTATCAACAAAGGATTTAAGTTTCCCACTTCAAATCATTCCATGATTTGTTTTGATTTGGTGCTATAAATACTTTTGTAGCAGATGTTGAATGTGTCATTTTGAAATGAAAGTTCAATAATTTTCTACAGAGACAGGAAAAAAAAAGATTATAATACAGTACACATTTCTTTTTTTTTTTTTTCTAAATCACATGTACAAGGGCAACCAGTGCGTGTTATTCTGTGGAATTTTCTTTTCACTCATTTCACCTTCCCAAGGACTGAAGGGATAAAAGTGACTAAAAAAATAAGAATATTGAAATTATTATCAATTATAATGAATAGATGTCTGAAGAAAAAAAGAGTGTAAGAATCTTTGTTCATGGCATGCCAGTTCCATTTGTGAGAAAAGACTGTTTTCTATGAATAAGCATGTCTGGCCTTGAGAACTCTTTGAGCTGTGTTTTGCTGTTTATATACTTTATGTACAATAAAGGACTGCAGCTGTGTGAAATGTGTCCATGAAGAAAACAAAGGAGCCTAATGTATCTTGTCAAAGTGTGATCGTTGGAGCCTACAGTATGTTTATGCTGAGATGAGCCTCTTCACTTGGATTCAACGCATCATTGGGAAACAAATCAAGGTTTGATGGTATGAAAAATATCCGCCTTGTAATCAGAACATATGTATTACTGCGTTATTCCTCATTATATGCAAAATGAACAGTCTGACAAGTTCAGTTCAATGAATTCATGCTTCAACGGAGCTGCTGTCAGATTGCAGCGTGTGTGTGTGAGTGTGTGTATGCGTGTGTTTGTGAATGTACCTCTGTGCTAAGTGTGTGTTGTGCTTCTCTGCATCAGTTGTGTTGCACTTTGTTTCTAGAGTTTCCAATAAACGTGGGTATGTTTAAAGCTGCAGTCGGTAACTTTGAGCAAATATGATTAAAAAGTTATTTTTATAAAACAGTCAGTATATCCTGACAGTAGTACATGAGACAGATAATCTATGAAATAAATCATGTTCCTCTGCCTCCTTTTAGTACTCCTAGTGGCATTTGCATGATTTAACAATGCTGAAAAACAACCAATCAGAGCCGAGGAATCTCTAACGCAGCTGTCTATCTGCGCTTGCAAAACTTGCTAATTCCAATCTAACTGTCAAACTAGGCAGCGTCGATCGAATATGAATCAAGATTCTGTTACTGTTATGCCTATTTCTTGCCTCAAATTATTTCAGAAACATATTTCACTGTTTAGCTGTAAAATGAGATTGTTTGCTCCGGCCGGTGGGTAGTGCTTGGTTTTGGCTTGACTGTTTTCAACATGGCGACTGGGTCACACTCAAGGCCTATGGAAGAAGGCTGGGACATGGGTCTTGGTGTATGGGGTACAACACATGCGCAGTGTAACTCAAGCTGCGGTCGTGCATTACGATTGGTTCAATTTCGACGAGTGCAGGCCAGATTTTACTGCGCATGTTCCATACCCCACGAGATATGACGCATTGATGACGCATGACCCAGCCTCCTTTCCATTAGGCCTTGGTCACACCCGGGAAGAGCGCTGGGCTTTGAAGCAAATTTTACGTAGTGGCCAAACGATGGTACTACAACTTCTGGGTCTGTCACATGATGCCATTGGGCCCAAAAAGACTTTTTCCCATAGACTTACATTGGGAAAGAGATGTCTGTAACTCAGCGAATTATTTTTTTTAGGTAAATCAACTTTCCAGTATGAACACTTGAATACCCCCTATTTAAATCATTGGGTCCTAAAAATTGTAAAATGCACTAATAGCTGAATCCAGAGTTATTTCCCTTCCTCTGTTCATGTGAATGAGAACAGACTGAGGATGGAGCGAGGACTGGGAGGCAGGGAAAATGCTACTGCGTCAACTCTATGGACCCAATGGATGCAGAAGATTGCCGGAAGATGAGCCATTTTGGCTTTATGAGCAACTTGAATGAACGGGAGCCCGCCTCCAACGTTGTATTCAGTTCTCTTTATAGATCCAGGGTCACAAACTTTCTCATTTTGACTTTTAAGAACTAATTAGAGTAAACCAGGTAACTTGATTTTGGTAATTGTATGTGCTCCCAATGCATTACTCTCAAAACTGCAGATAATAGCCTATAGTTTGAAATACATTCTTTAATTTTAAAGGGCTGAAAAAAATCCCTGAATCATGCAGGCTGTTAACCCTCGTGGTCTTGTCACTCATGAAAATGATTCCTGCTGAATAGCGAGATAAAGACACCACCGATCAATAACGTTGTTACTCTCAGACATCTGCCCTCTTCGGCTGATCGAAAACTGTGAGATGTCTGGTAACAAGCCATTCAATCAGACATGAGTTCTTTAACAAGTGGAGAAAGTTGCCCTGCTGGGAGAATATCCCGTTTTCACCTCACACCTGAAACTACAGTAAATGACAATTTGGTCTGTGTTTCCAAATAATTGTCTTTCTTCATCTGGTAAATATCACTTCTACTTTATTTGGAGTTGACAGAGAGAGTTGGTAAAATGGCATAATCTATCCTGAGAGACTGGGCTCCTGCTAGGTATATTATAGTTTCAAGGCACATTGAGCACTCACAACAGTAAAACTCCCACGTAGCAGCAATTACACAGGCAGCCATTGTTTCTCCTGAGCAACATTGAAACCTTAAAAGAACCCACGTGTTGGGAGATTATGCGCTGTGTTGAGGTAAACTATGCACAAAATACTTGTTCAGCATGGCAGAAGAATAACGTTTGATACAGCAACAATAAAGGGGCGGCCTGTCAGTCACGCGTTTGTTTGCCTTGGAAATAGAAGAGATGGTTTCCTTTCAGTATGTGAATGATTAGAGTGCTCAATGAAAAGCAAGCGTGTCATCCTTCAAAACTTCGTATTGTTTTCCTGTCAAGGGCAGCTCCCCGCCTCTGGATGAGCAGCGCCATTATGGCAGTCAGATCCACCTGCATCTAATGCATCAACAGTCAGCTGGCATCTAATATCACTTAACATTGCGATACCCTTCAAAACACCGCACATAATACTCCATCACACTCAGCGCCGTCAAAGGTGTATTTAAATCTAATGAACCTGTGGTTACGTTAGTTGACACCATGAGGAAACAGCGGTCGGTAACATGGTAAACATGGTAAATAGGTATTGTAAATGCTGAGACAGATTACGGCAGCTAAAGCTTTGCATCTTTGTGCACAAACATAATATATCCGTAAGAGCTGATGCTTTGTTAAATGTCTTATCTGTGCTGACAAATGTTTTGCGTAGTCGATAAAGGGGAATTTCAGCTATTTAGTATCGCACTTCCATAAAGTTCGGGGACTGACAAGAGATGTGATAACGCAAAATGGTGATGATTCATCAATTTACTACTCACTAGAGTAAACTGCTGAGTGTCTATCATATGGGGAGTAGTGATTTAGTGAAAAAGGGAATGTAGTAGCTGAGTAGTGCTCCACATGACGAGCAAACTGATCCTAATGTGTAAAATCATCCATAAATATTACATTATTTATTCATATTTTTAGCCTTAATTTAGAGTCAGCACATCCAAACAAACACCAACGATTTGTAGTTTGTTCCTGCTTTGGCACCCTGTTTAACCAGATGACTGGTTACCTGTCAGCAATGACGCAATTTGTAGCCTCTTACAAGTGTTGTTAGAAAGGATGGATCATTTTATTGCCTTGGTTACTATGTCCATTTTGCCGTTGCTGTGACATTAATGGGAGGGTGCAATCTCATCTTACCTCTAACCCGACCAAGCTGCATAAGAAAGCAATGATTACATTATCTTTGCACTGCAGAGTGAAGGGTGAAAAACAGGAGATAGCACATCAAAACATCATGATACGAAACGAGCAGCATGCCAAATGTAGAAGGTTATTTTGTCATTTTACTATCTCGTCAGAATGTTAGTCAAGCCTATTTGTAAATGTGTCTCCATTGTCGAATGTTTTTATGTAGAAAGTAGGGCTGTCAATTCATTAAAATATCTAATCGTGATTACTCGCAAATTAATTGCCCATTTTTTATCTGTTCAAATAATACCTTAAAGGGATATTTGTCAAGTATTTAATACTGTTATCAACATGGGAGTGGGCAAATATGCTTGCTTTATGCAAATGTATGTATATACAACCCTCACAGGTACTGCATTTAGCATAAATAAATGTGCTAAAATCATAAGATGGTAAACTGCAGCCCACCAGACAACAACAGCTGTCAGTGTGTCAGTGTGCTGACTTGACTATGACTTGCCCCCAAACTGCATTTGATTATCATAAAGTGGGCATGTCTGTAAAGGGGAGACTCGTGGGTACCCATAGAACCCATTTTCATTCACATATCTTGAGGTCAAAGGTCAAGGGACCCCTTTGAAAATAACCGTGCCATTTTTTCCGCGTCAAAATTTAGCATAAAATTTGGAGCGTTTCATATGATGCCAGTATCATCTCTCTAGCTTTAACTGAGCCCGCTACAACTTCCGAAAGATTGAACAGCGCCAGAGCCCGACAGCAGCCCACCTGATTTTGAATTAAAAATCGCAAGTTGCGTTAATGCATTAAAGGAATTAGTGTCATTAAAATGAATTTGTGCGTTGACTTTGACAGCCCTGTTTGAAAGCAACACTTGAAACAGTCTGACCTTCAGTTGCTGTTTGCTATAGACCAGCTTCTCTATGTTCGAATTTCTTAAACATCATTTACTCAAATCAGCCACAATCAAGCCTTTATCACTAATACAACCCATTGGCAGCTACTTAAAATTGTGTGTGTGTGTGTGTGTGTGTGTGTGTGTGTGTGTGTGTGTGTGTGTGTGTGTGTGTGTGCAGGTTTTTGACGAGGCCTATTGTATATTCTGCATGGACACAATACAAAATTAAACTTTATTAGTGGAGTGCACTCCACTTTAGGTTTTGAAGTTTTTCTGCAAAACGTTTTTGCCACAGCTAGACTGAGTCAACAAAGTTGCGCTTTAGATACATTTATGGGATTAATCAAGTTTTTCACAAAGACTCTTTTAGAGGAAGTTTTTTTTTGTTCTTAAAAACTTTCCCAGTAAGTGATGATGTACTGTAGCCATTTTAAAGAATTGTTTCATTGCAACATAAGGTTTAAATAATGAATACTTTTTGTCTCCCCTACTCCTCTAATTTGGTATTGCTTTTTTTTTGACAAAATACGAAATTTCTGAATAATGAATGGGCCTGGATTCTGAAAAATGTGGCAAATAAAGAAGTTATCAGATTGGCTCATAATTAATGGATCAGCCATGAAGGAATGTGAGACTCGTCTATTAGAAGTCTCTCTGTGGAGTTGTAACTGATATTGGAAAAACTTGCTAAGCTCGCCAGGATGCCCCGAAGTCAAAAGTTATACTTAAAATAAAATAAAAAAAAGTCTATGACTTCTTTACAGGTCTTGTTCTGCACTAAAAATCTTCAAACATGCCATAGATGCAGACTTCTATCAGGAGGTTTTGTACCGCTCTGCAGGTTTATGTGTTATATGTACTGACAGCATGAAGAAACCAATATGTATTGTATTCAATATCATCTGGGATGAAAAAGCTTGTCATGTAGTCTTTTTGATATTATTATAAAAACTGTATATATGTAAGGTATATCGTGCACAACAGACCCCCAGCTCAGCATGAATCACAGCCGAAGCAGAAGCTTACATTCATAATAGATCAATAGCAATGAACAGACAGCTGCAGATGTACCTTTCCTGCTCCTGTAAATTCCTGAGGGTTCTGTGCTATATCGCACAACTCAGTGATTTCTGTCATGTCTGCCTCATTAATACACAAACCACAGATCTGTCAAAGTGTAACATTCAGCATAAACCCTCAAGGAAGGGTGTGGGGAACTGTCGGCAAAGTGAGTGGCAGGTTTGCTCTCGTTTAAATGCTGCGTGTAGCGCCGCCGCCAAATAAAGGGCAGATGAGATGGTTTGGCACCTGAAAACTTTAGAAAGGGATGTTGAAGAACCGGGTCGATAAGCAAGAGTAGGGCAGAAGAAGTGGTATTTATTAGCAAAAAGTTTACTGAAAGAGAGGACAAAAATTAAACCTGGGAAATTCAATAGAACTAAATTAAACTAAAGAAGAAGAGCCCCAAACAAAAGGAAGCTGCAGCCTCACAACAAGCTGCCAGCTCCTCCCCCCGCCCTCACTCAAGTGAATGAGATTTTGGGTGCGTTCCAATTAAACATACTGATTCTTTTTACTTTTAATACGTACTGCAGCTGCCCTTACAAATACTGCTGCATGCAGTATGCGCACAACTGGGACATATTACTTCGTCATATTGTGCCTTGAACTTTTGGTGCCTTCAAATGAAACTTGTGAGGTCATAGTGACAACATGGGAAGTTGTGTTCACGATATGCTTGGCGTTCAAGTCGTGAGGACACCGCTGCTGAGCAACGGCAATATTATCGCTACTGTCGGCGTCTAGAAGCCACGGACGCTAACAATTTAGCAAGCAAGTGAGAGGGTAACATAATGCAGTAAATACGATGGCATAATGACAGAGGAAAAAGATGAGGTTGTTGGGAATATCACCATTTTCCTCAGACATATTATAAAATTACGAATAATATACAATTAAAGTTACAATATATTTTTATTGTGCACTGAAAAATTAACTTCCAAGGCCTCCGCCATTTCTGACAACGTCAACAAACACGTCACCACTCGTGAACTCTGAGCTTTCAGAAACTTTCCACTTACACGGTCGTGAATACCATTCTTCTCGTGACCACGGTAAACACGACCTCATTTGAAGGCACCTTTTGACCCTCTTGCTCATATATCCGCTGCAGAGGATTGTGGGTCAGAATAGCCAGTAAAGCATGCCGGCTTGAATACTGCAAAACAGACCGGATATACTAGGACATCCTGGTATTTTTGGCATACTGCATTTGACATACTATGTATTGGGACATATTAAATGTTTTCTGGCATACTAAATAGTCTGGTAGTATGGGTATTGGAACGCACAGTTGGAACCTACCACCTGTCTAAGTACGTAGGTATAGGGTGAGCAAAACCGAGCAAGCATCCAAATTCACACAGGATAACGTACAAACCATTAATACAAGATCTCTGCTGACATATCAATCTATCCAAGGGCACCCATCCATACCAATGAGCACACCACATATTATAGTTGTTTACTGCAGAACTATCTAACCTATCTTACATCTTAACAGCAGTCTCTCCCTGCTAAGAGGACATAATGAGGCAAACCTGTTTGCACTTCCTTTGATTGAGCTGCTGAGCTGCTGATCTACCCGCAACATCCCAGGCAGAACAACAAAATCCTATGAACCCATAAAATTAACAAACTAAAAAAGCTTGTGTCATTTATGCATCTTAATTTATAATATATTAAATCAACTGAAACGTTGGACTGAAATTAATTAAGCAGACACAAAAAACGCTGCTAATGTTTGGGAACAGGGTCCAATGAAAAGGGAAAAAGGCCACCTTTTCACATGCTGAGCACTCTGGTTTGGCTCGCTCAGAGCAGCCTAATGAGCAGCTATTATTATTATGCCATTCAGAAACGTGGCCTATAGTCAAAAGTTTGCAAAGGACAGACATACTTGAATGGAAGAAAAGAGGCTTTTTTCAAGGGGGAATCTTGCCAATTAATTATGAAACCGTGTTTGAGAAACTTTATGAACTACTCTTTTCTGGTGCACAGTCAACTTGAACTCTCTTTGTGCAGCACTGAAAAGGAGCTTTCTCATGCTCTCCTATAGACTCCTCAACAACCCAAAACTTCGATCCAAATATTAAATCAAATTTTGTAGGCAGGGCAAACAAATAAAATCATGGGAAATGAAACCTTTAAAGTGTTGCTTTGTTACATGCTCCATTGTGAGTATGAAAGGTCTGGACTTGTATAAGAGATGTTATGCCATTCTGGTAAGTGGTGCTGCTACCTAACAAAAAAGCCAAGGTAAGATCGGAATAAAAGCTTGTGTAACTCCTACTTAAAATTGCAATGCTTGCCTCTCTTCCTTCCCCTTTGACATTGCTATGTGTTGCTTAATCTGCTTTAGCTATTATCAGAAATAAACACACACTTTTATTCTGTTATTCTATTTGATTCTATTCCTTTCACTTTGCCTCCTCCCTGTCTGTTTAACTCCCACTGCACTCTGTTGTTGACTTTACTCCCACACATTTCCTTCAAAGGGAGCACAGACCTGTGTGTTAATGCGAAAAAACAGTCAATGTTGAAATAACTTTTCATATAAAATTAATAAGTACTCTACAAGGGGCAAGTTATGTTTTGTTTAGGCTGTAATACAATGTTTGAAATCACATTGTTAACACAGATGAAGTTCAAAAGTTTTAATCTCAGCTCTTTATGCACAAAGCTGATATTCCCTGCTGAAGCTTCGGCTCACTCTAGATGACACTTTTATATCCTCTTCTCCGCTGCTGATGTTTCGTGGCCGTTATTGATGGCTAAGGTGTGAGGAGAGCTAAGTGACACACCGAGAGAACAAACCAAGTCAGCACTGTCACACTTTTACACTTGCCACTTCTAACCTCTCACAAAACTTCCCAAAGTGTAAAATGTACGATTCCCAACAGCTTTAACAAGGTTTCACAACCTGGTGCAATATTAGGGCTTTTCCATCATGGGCTGCTTCACCAGCGGTATGTGAAAGAGTGATACCGCAAGTCCTTCTGCTGCTGGAACACTTTACATCAACATATAAATATAGGATTATCTGACCTAATGTGGACAACTGGTGAAAAATATCACTTCATTACCAAGGCTGGAATTGAAATAACAACGGAATAACCTGTAGGCAACCACAAAGTTTATATTTTATAAGTTATTTTTTGAGTTATGGTGAAGGAGAAGAGCCATTAAATATATATTTCTTCCCACTCCTTTTCGGACATAATATTTATTTATGTTGATTATTTGCTTGCTGTATGTTTACTGTTCATTTAATTTGTTATTCTTGCTTTTGTGTTTTACTTATTTGTTTGAAATAAATAAATAGAAATAAAGTGAAACGAAATGGTTGTCACTGTCCACTCATATTTATCAACAGGAATCCCAATTATGACTGTATGAAATATGATGCAAGATAGAAGATATTGTTTGTTTTCATGAACGGCAGAATGGTGCGTCGCTTTAGAAGTTGCAGCCGCAAGGAATTGTGGGGCGGCATTATCTCCTTTCCTTTTGTGAAGGATGGTCCAGTGTTTCCGATGCTAAAGGAGATAATAAAGGAAGCATTGAAGCACCTTTACTTAACATTTGGAGGATTCAAACAGCTCTTATTACGGCTGCTACTCAGATACTTCCGGGTCATTTCCATCCGTTATAGGAACCTTCCAAAGCAAAAAAGACTTTTCGACCGCAGCCATGTAGTGAGCTTTAATGTGGTTGGTGACCAGTGTTATAAAAGAACAATAACATTTACATAAGCTGGTGTTAAATGAGTTTTCCACCCAAGGAATGACTGTAAGATAAAGACGTCAGTGTGTAGTGGGCTGCTCCACGAGAGGAGTCAGTCATTAAAAATAGTGAAAATCAATAAACATAATCTCTGTGGTAACACTGTGATGCTCTACTGCTGTGAGCCAACAGCGTTCTCTCTCTCAGCTGAAGCTTTCCTGGAGGAGAGCTAAAGGATTACGAAAACTATCTGCTGTGCACCAGGTACAGCAGCCACAGGTGAATTGCATTATGCTAACAGCTACTGACCTAGTTGTGAGCACTTTTGAGAAGTGGAAGACCAGAAGAGTGGCTGAGCCTGCTGGGACTCTGAACAGAAAGCACTGCTGTGGCTGCTTCAGCTGGCTGCTCACATACTGTATACATCACACGTATACTGTAAGGATTTTAGAGCTCAGGGGAGAAAGCTGGAAACTCTTATCGGCTTTGTTTTATCCAAATTAAACACATGGCACAACTCGTCTTCAATATTACCAAGCCTTATTCCTCAAGGAATGTTTGGCTATCTTAGATAAGGACATAAACATACAGGAACACAGAAGTACTATAATGGAAATTAATCCATTATCCATCCATTAGTGTGTTCATTTAAATATATAGAAATGAAACAGAGAGGGAGATGTAGAGAAGTTGTTCCTAGAAAGGGAGGGATGTTGGATTTCCCGGGCATTGAATCCTCTCAGGTTTAAATCAAATAAGAAACTAGATTTGAAGTTCTGTGGAATTTCTATAAGAGATAGAGGAGATTCACTGTTTTGAACCAGTGGTTGAGTACAGAATTTGCTACTGAAAAATGGGCATTCAATCTGTTTAGCTGTTGATTTGTTAACATATCTAAAGAAGAAAATAATGAATAGTTGGTTATACTAGCGTATATCTTCTATTCATGGATTTTTCCTTGTAAACCCATTTTGTCTATTAAGGGTATTATATTCTGTTAAACTATTTGTATGCCAGCAACAGACATGTCCGTAGGCATTATGTTTTCAGTTTGTCTGTTACAGTGATGAAGAGATGACTGGTTGGCAGAGGCATACAACCGTGAGGCGGTAATGGTAGTTAAAAAGATGATTGTAATTACCCGCAGTGGGGAAATTTGCAGTGTACAGCAGCAAAGGGGATAGTGCAAAAAACAAGATGCATCAGCTAACACAGTAAAGAAAGAGCTCAACAAAGTGTAACAAAATATGAACCATTTAAATAGAAGGAAGTATAAAAAAAGGAGCAGTATATACAGCATTGACAATAAACAGACTATTAACAAAATTACACAAGTGGAAAATGATATTGCACAATGAGAATGAAATGAAATTCCACCTGAAAATATCAGGTTATTGTCAGTTTTTGGTGTGTAAGTGTAAGTGTAAGTGGTCTACTGGGAGCCGTGCTGGTTGTGGAGTCTGACAGCTGCAGGAAGGAAGGACCTGCGATAGCGCTCCTTCACACACTTTGGGTTGATGTTCTGCATACCTTATGCATACCTTATGGTGACTGATAGTCTCATGTCTAATTGATGAGCTATACTGTATAAAGAGACCTCTGAAAACGACCTGATGAAGCATGTTAAACTGAGAAAAAGGTGTACAACGGGTTTAATTTTGAGGTGGGGTGGGGACTATGTGCATGTGTTCTCAGACAGAGTGATAGTATCGAGTGTTTGTTTATGAAATGATTATATTGATAGTACAATCTGTTCTGGAATTTCTTATACACAGGTTAACTCATTCAGCAGGAAGGAAGAGGCCCAGGAGCCGCTGCTGTCTTCCACAGAAGCTTTTAATTGAAGCTTGATCAAGGAAAATTGTCAGGTCTCCACCAGTGAGGTGTTCACTGCATGAAGGCCTCACAACTCTGACCTTTCTCCTTTCTCCCCGGTGCTCAGTCTTTTAGTGGAATACCATGTTTTGACTTACAAGATACTCCACTTCTCTGTGACATTGGTTGCCCCAGCAACAGGCTCCACTCCTTAACTGTAGATGCAGCTGCACAGATAAGACGTCTCACCCTCAGACAAGAATGCGACCCTCCCGACCCATGCGAGAGGACTCTGAGACAGAGCTGCGCAACCTCAAGGAATAGATATAAAAATCCATCAGACAAACTTCTGTCATATTGATCTGAAGTTGTATTTTTTCTCAGTAGTGGCATGCAGCTGAAAAATGTAGGGATTTTTAGATACTTTGTGCATTTTTTAGCATATTTGTTGAGTGTCACGACCAAACAAATTAGTACATTTTCAGCCTGTTTTTCTACATGATCTTGAGATCCTCAAAGCACAAACAGTATATTTTGAGTTGTGCATTTTCCTCTGTTCCTTTTTTCTCATACAGTACAGCAAGGAAAACTTTTGGAATCACAAACAAAAGTTTGAGATTTGCAAACAAAGCGTTTGGATTTGCAAACAAAACTGTTTGATTCACATGAATACATTTTTATTCACAAATTTATTTTACTTGCAATAAAACATTTTTTGATTGCAGTGTGGAAAGTTTTGCTCTCAAACTATCCCATTCTGTTTGATTGCATAATAAAGTAACTCCATAAAAAAAATGAAATGAAAAAAATTAAAATGATCTACATTTTTGTAACTGTTCATTTTGCCGACACTGATGTAGTGTTAGGAGCTGCATTTCAAAATGACATATCTGCCAACGTGATACCAACTCAGCCGGCAGCACAAAATTGTAAATTATGAGTCTCGGGGGAGAAAATGATAGCAGGTAATTTCTATCTGTAGCTGACACATGGCTGGCACCTGTACAGGCTGAGTGATAGACGTCGAGTAACTTGTTTTCAGAATAGATAATTTAGTAAGATGAGTCATTTTTATGGACATGATCTCTGCCAGATCAGCTTCTATAAATCTGTGTTGAGAGTAAAAGTTCAATCGACACCACTGAAATATGAACTTATCTGCAGACCTGTGGGATGAGAGGAGGGGGGGAGGTTTATCTCAGCTCCACCAACCTCTCCATCTAAGCAACATGTCTGATGACCCCTCTTTCTGATTCTCTGTGTGCGTATGCCTTGTGCTTTCATGTAAATATGAAACGCAGTAGATTTTCTCAATGCTGTGATGTGGCTGGTCTTTTGAAATCTCCAACAGAATATGCGTTTGTACATCTGTGTGCAACAGAGAATAAAAAGAGCTGAAGTGTGCAGGAAAAAAGCCCAGTGTGGAATAAATAAATATTTCATTATAACCAAGCGCTATGGACCAACATGAAGTAGCCTGGGAAACCTGACTGGTAATGCTGAAGTGGAGTCCGGGAGTCCATACGGACCCATATAGGCAATCCAATCCTAAACACCTATGGTGATGGTGGAGATATTGTATGTTAAATCAAAATACAAATCATCATAGAAGCACAAGATAGCAGAATTGGATCTCAGGTTTATCTCTTTTACATTCAATACACCAGCTGAGGCAACATCTGCAGTAATCCATATTTGCACTGTGGGGAAATTGGAAACAAAAATTACCTTTCCAATATCAGCTCAAAATGAAAGAATTGGATTTTTCTATGAGACAAAAGTCAATGTAGATTGCAATACTCATTTGGGTTGATGTCAAAGGATAAATTAACGGTTTTTAAAGTCTTACTTAAAGCAATATACTCGCATTCCCATATGAACATGGAGAGAGCTAGTGGTTGCTGTGAAAGTTCTTCCTGCTCATACTGGCCGTATAAAGATCCTCTCCTAATGTGATGTGATGGGGGACAAAATCCACAGTATTAGCTATTGTCACACATCAACTTAGATATTCATGGAACATTTACTACCCACCTGAGGTTTTCATTTATTAATCTATGACAATCACAGTGCAAAGTAAAATTGCAGATCCCCGCAGGTGCCTGTCTCTAAGAAGCTTTGTGGCAAAATCCCTGAAATTCAGTCTTTTCCAGCTGACTCAAGGAACATTATAAACCGCAGGATTACCTGTCAACCTATTAACAGACACACTGACTGTGAGGATACAGCATGCTCGTCTCTGTGCATACTCATGCATATAATATACAATGCATATGAGTGTGCACTCATGTGTGTCTTTCTGTCCACCTGCCAGTTTGCCAGAGGGCAGGACGGAAAAGAATAACTGGTATGTCCTGAGTGGCACCACCTGCCTCTTTAAAGCAGAGAAACATCACTAATTCAACAGGTACAATCAATCATCACAGGTTACAAACATGTGTGTCTGGTTATATTTCTGCTTTACAACATCTTTCTAGGTCTTACATTATCACACTGAGCTTGAAGTCGAACAAACATCCAACACTGAGATCTGAAAAACAAGATGTTACTTATTCTCGTGCAGATCTTTTCCTGCATCTTAACCCTAATCACAGTTTATGTGATGGATGCTGTCACCTCCAGGCTCCTATTGTGTAATAAAATGTTGGATTTACACTGTAAACTACCAGTCATATATCAACATTATAGGTATAGCCTATTGGAAAATCAGCAGCAGAAATAGCCTACAGTCTAGCTTTTTGTTTAATGTCTTTCGGTGGATTGAACACCTTTATTATTCTCTATAAGCTTGGCTGCCTTACTGTTGGGTTACAGAGTTTATTCTGAAAACCACCATTGCACTATCTACATCTTAAAAGAATAGTTTGACATTTTGGGAAATACACTAATTTGCTTTTTGTTGTGGCTTTAGCCTACCATGTAGAGAGTGGTAGGCTGTATACTAATGTTCTCATAACTCTCGACAAGAAAACAAACAAGTGTACTGTTTTTCCCATAATGTCAAACTATTCCTTTAAATAAATTCTCCTAAAGATTTACAGGTTTTATTTGTCACATTCAATACGTGCAGTGAAATGCAATGTGGCACACTCTATGCTGTGATTTAAAACACTGCAATTACACTTGTGGGTTGAGACTGATGAAACCTATAATGGTGAGTAGGTGAAATAACCTCCATGTCAGACTTCATCAGTGTGCTGATAATGGGTTTGAGATAAGACTTTGGGCCTATAGAAAGGCTTTAAAATGTTTTACTGAATACAATACATCATGCACTGGTTCCTAGCTTTCATGATAGGCTTTCTGTGTCTAAAGCTGCTAAACTCCCACAGCCAGAAACAAATATATCTTTGTAACTGAAGAACTGATTTGTGCACGCTCAAAGCAACAATGGGTCCTATCACATCCTTAAAATGACGACGATTGCTGCAACTCCTTACACCAAGGTCACTCAGATTTATGCTTACTAAGACACGTGGAGCTCATTCAGCATTTGTACATTCTCAACTAACTGTCAGTATTTCTTATAAGATAAAAAAAAGCTGCTGAAGAAGGCAGAAAAGCTGAGAGGTTACAAAAAACACCATGATGGAGAATCTACAGTGTATTTATATATATGGTCCTCACTCATGGAGCATGACTATAAATAGCCTAAAAAGAGACTTCTTATGATTTGTACTGTATTTTAATAAACCAAAAAAATCTTGTGCACACTACAAAGCCTCATCTTGCCCAAGGCACAAAAAAAATTGTCTCAAAAATATCGGCCCCTGAAAGAAAAGTGCCTCATTTCAGCCTGGCAGCTCCACTGCCCCAAGGCTCCCCGAAGCTGCTCTCTCTCAGGAGACATCACAGGTAAAGGTAAATACCTCATGCACCTATACATTTAAAATGAATTATAGATCCATGGTGTTTGTTTTTTTTGTCAGTTGTTGCTGGTGATGTGCAAAACAAAGCAACAAACGAGAAAAGCAAAGAGGGCATTGCAGAAATATATTTTAAAGATCATAATGAAAGCTACACATCATTTCTAAACAGAGAAGTGTTGAGCAAAGGGACTCAACAGACAGGATAAATATTTAAACTGTCTCCCTTCTTTCCTTATTTATTCATTTTATCTATTTAATTGGCTTTCAGTCCCTTTGCCTGGTTCCAGTTGATGAATCACAAATCATTTTCCCCTCTGAAGAGCCTGTGAAGGTAAGAATTTACAGCATTTTCTTCCACTATAAGAAGATTGTGGTTCTCTCCAATTGTTCCTTGGTATTTTCAAAAACGTTTGATGGCATTTTGCGAGCAGCTGCTGTCAGTCTGTGATCTCCCTTATTAAATAACCGTTGTTCTCTAACAATAACTGTACTAACTGTGTGATAGAAATTGCGTCTTTGTATATAACCAACTGAGAGAAACAGGAAGTGGATGTTTATGCACCAGCAAATTCATGAGCAGGAGGTGGCCACACATTAAATTGCCTTCTCACCTCAAAAAGAGATAACTGCATCTCCTCTGCCTCGGCCTTTTTCACACAAAAACTGTTTTCATGAAATCTCTAATTGCCTCGGTTAGTTAATTTTATGCACACAGACAGATACTCTCACACACACACAGAGACGTAGAAGCGGTCGACCAGCCCTCTGAAGTGGAGATGATGTGTGAATCTGGGGCATGAACTGACTGATGTTCAGCGCTGATGGGCATTGGCACC
>CAKALG010014939.1:0-16184 GCA_916700815.1 Helicolenus hilgendorfi | reverse complement strand
TCGCTGCTCGCAGCTTTAATTCTATTTATTACACTGTTACTTTCATTGACACCAGAATACAGATGTAGCTGAGACATCTGTACAATGAGGTGAGGCTACTGAGCAGGATGAAGCCTTCATTTCATCAAAACAGCATCAAAGCAGGCCTCTTAGCTGTTTGATGGATTGTTATGCTAAGAAACAAACATTAAAAACAGATGAAAAGAAAAACAATACATCATACGGCTACCATCCCGCTAGATGTGGTCTAGAACGTCACTTCTATTATTACACTTATCAGTTTAACACTGATTATCACAGATACATTTTTTGCTATCTTGTAGCTTTCACTCCCCTGGTGATAAGTATCAGAGGGACTTATTTTCATGTTCACAATCAAGGATCGTATTAATGTCTAATCTCACGCTCTAAGAAGCAAAGCTAGATGAAGATCTGGGAGATTTTCACTTCCAGACTGTTTTCAAATCAACCATTAAGATCTCCGTCTCCCGTAATCCTTTGAATGTCATTCATTTGTGATTTTTAACGCTATTGCGATTTCAGAAGCCGCGCAGCAGGAAGAGCTGGGCTCTGTGTGTGCATTAGCTCATTTTGAGTCAGCCATGTGCAGGGCTTAGAGGAGTTCTAGTAAGGGAAATACAGTCTGCACTCATACACCAGGCAGTATGGTAGTCGGTGTACAGTAGATTCACAAACCAGGAAGTGTCTTAGTGATTTCCTGACTGAACCAACAGTCAACACATGAATTAAATATTCTGCTTATAAATTCACTTGGTTGCAACAACACTCTGCTACCGTGGCATTTTACAGCCTCTCTTTTTGTTATAAAGGTGAAGTTCCTAAAGTCAGCACTCACTCTGAGTACCTTGAAAGCACATTTGTTCTCGAGGGGGATTTGAGTTAATCTGACAAACAACCACTGATGCAAGGTTATTTTTCAAAAATAAAGCTATCATTAGCTCACATCACAGTCAGCTGCTGCCTTTTTCATGAGTATTTCTATTTTATGCTACTTTATACTCCACTACATTTCTGAGGCACATATTGTACTTTTTCCCTCATCACATTCATTTGACAGCTTTAGTTACTACACAGATTTAGATTAGCAATACAAAATATAATTAACAAATTCATTATTTATTGTTATAGTGGTTCCTAACCTATTTCCTTGTGGGACTCCTTTTCTATCATTGAGTAAACTGACAACCAATATAAATAATACAACATATTTTATGGATATTTCATATTATATTCAATGCATAACAATAACAGTACAGAACAACTGACTGACTGTACAATTAACCCAAATAGTGAACGTAATAACTGCAGGAAGTGATTGGGATGAATTTTGAGCAGATTATTTCCTGTGAATATTCCATTATAGATGAGTTTTCCTGTGTTTAGGGACTTTTAATACAATTCTCTGTATTATGCTTTTTTTTTTTACTTTTAACAATCGAACATATTTAATAGGTTTTTTTTTTTTTTTTGGACAAATTCAGTGTTTACTTCTCCCTGATGCTTGGCCATTGCTCTATCAGCTCTTTGGTTTTTAATTTAGTTTATTTGGACCCCCATATTGGGAACCAGTGGATTAAACCACCCGACAGTATATACGTTAAAATTAACCCCATCTTTACTAGCTACAATATTAAAGTGATGCTTACATATAAATACATCAATAATTATAATACAATTATTAGAATTAAACAAACTGTAAATAGAAAAGTAAAAGATCTGAGTACCTTTTCCACCAGTGATACTCACTGTACTGAACAAAACCCACTGTTTTTATATATGTTTTATTATAGGAAAGCCTGCTAAAGGTACAGATAAGATAAATACTTTTTTTCTGTTATTGTTATCATTAGCTGAGTAATTTGACTGTCTTTATATTATTAATATGTACAAATACTATCCGTAACATTTATTTATGAGCTATGGGGGTGTCGGAGGAGGGCCGAGGGGATAATAGGTGTTCAGAAGTTAAACATTTTATAATAAATGTCAACTCTTTAGGAATAACACGAAGATCATGAATAAAACATTTCTACCTGAAATTCATATTTTCAAATGTGCCTGAAAACTGTGCCTTACAATGTTCGCGATAGTTTACAAACACCTGTTTACAAATACTATCCCGGTGTTCATGTTTGGGATATTAAAATAGGATTAATAGGAGTTCAGTTTGGGACTCATGCTTTAACAGAACCTGCTGTGCTTTGAAGCCTTCGTGGCGGTAAAAAGACGAACAGACAGCGTGCAATCATTTCATGAAAATGCTCTGGCACCCAGCAGTTCAAGATTACATAGATGGAGGGCCGCCCACAGAAAATGCCAAAATAAACTTTATTCTAACAGGATATAGTAGAAAATAGCCAAGAGGAACAAACAGGATGAAAGAAGATAAGAACTATCTGCAGTGTAAAGACACTTTGGAACATCAATATGAGGTTGTAGCCAACAGTATTGATTTGAAAAGATGGTGGGCCAATTAAATTCAATCAATGGCATATTAAGCAAATTAAGGTGTTTCTTTTCATTGAAATACCTTTAAAAAATCTAAGTTTTCATCCTTAAAAGGTTGCTTCCCATTGGTGTAAACAAAGACTCACAACAGAGGAGGCGACTGTAAGCTGCTCATGTTATGATTTTCAGCGACTAGTAAAACGTATGTAAAATAATAAAATATCATGAATATGTAATCCATGATATGGTGTTATGACTACAGCATAACATTAAAGTCTAAATTCTAGAGACCTTGGAGAAATACTTTCAAATGCAACATGCATGTGAGTGAGATCACAGGGTCACGGGATGAACAAGATTCACAAATCAAATTATAACAAAAATACTGTCTTGATTTCAAAAGCACGTGAATTTTAAATAATGTAATGAACTTGTTGGTTGTCTATAACAATTCATGTCTACTGCCCCAGATCACAGCGCTAATAATATTTCCAATTAAATGACTACAAAACAGGATGGATTTGTGTTAATGATCTCAGTATGTAAATGAACCTTTTTCACATCTTTGCATCACATCTCTTTGTTTTTCCCGCTATGCTCATCAGTAGCAATGACCGTGCGACTCCCCACAATGAGGAAAATAATATCGGCATGTTTTCGAACTTCACTGTCAGTGTTGAAAGGTATCTTACCAGGGGGTCTTTCTAATTAAACTGGTGCCCAAACCAAGGCTGTGGGAGACAGTGCATCTGCTATGCAAAGTGGCTAGAAATCCTCCAGCTGCCCATCTGTAAAACTTTTCATCTGGCCTCCATCGAAGGAGGAGGTTTGGGAAAATGCCTTTATTTTTCATAATCCCCCCTCTCTCTCCTACCTTATCCATATTTCATGAAGAGCTCTGGAGGTATGAAATTGTCTGAAACTAATCCACTACTGGATATTTAGTCCCAGATTAAAATCACTCGCTTCACTGCCTCATAATTCTGCTCCTATTGATTGCCTGGGTCCAAATATAAGTCAAGGATGTACAGAACATTTTTTTCAAGGGACTTTCTGAAATTGTATCAGCGCGCCTTCTCTGCAATGAATCCATGCAAATGGTGCCATGCAGAGTGGGTGTTTGTCAGGCTTTTGCACTAGCTCAGCACTGCGAGTGGTTTGTTTTTGCCTCAAATTTATATGGCCAAGACATCCTAAACTTGTTGAAACCCCCGATGGCACAAAATCCACATCTGCACACCTAAGCGTCATTTAAACAGAATTCAAACAAACCTGAAAACAGCCTCCTATGATCAAGATAGACAGCTATAGATGCATACTTGCAGTCTTTACTGTTGAGTAAAGATGGCAAGGGGATCATGTGAGTATGATGACATGTTAGCGACACTCAGGGGCACATCAATCCATTGTTGCCAGAGGCTGTAAAAGGAGCCCGCCTGTCAACAATACAAAATAAAAAAAAGCCTCAGATCCTACATGAATTGTAAAAAAATAAATAGGGCACGCATAATGATATACTGTAGAGTATAAATACAGTATATGCTGACAGTGCTGCATGTACAGTATTTTGTAGTTTAAATTGCAACCCCAGGAGATTTCCATTTGTTACTCATGCTGTGTGTCACTGTCATTTGGTCCAATTGTCACACCAGGCGGCAAATTCAATACATGTTGACAGCAGTGCCACAGCCTGATATCAGGAAGATGAAAAGTAAATACCAGAGGGATGTTCACAAATAAATACAAAACGGCAGAAGTCAAGCTTCCTTTAATGGACAAAGATGGCAAAATTCTATATTTTTCTTATTGTTGTATTGTTGAATTACAAAACCAAAACCACAGAAGTGTAAGTCCGTCTCTGTACTTTCTGAATTCCCTGCCTGCTAGTCTGTGGCACTCAGCCTCAAGCCCTAAACACAGGTCACAAATATATTGGTAGCAGCAGGGCACTTGCGGTGGAAATTGTCTGCAAACACTCAGCACTCAGGAAATAAACACACAGAGCATTTGATGGGTTTGAAGATGTTTACAGTGTTATGGAGAGATTTTACCTGAGTACAGAAACAAGTTGCATCCCTCTCTGTCTCTCTCTCGAGCAAGGAGAAGAGATTCAGTATTTATGCTTTCAGCAGAATCTCAGAAGTCTTACAGGATTGGTTCTCTACTGCTTACATAAGGCACTGACTTTTCTCTCAAAACAACATACGAGAAGCTTTAACAAAATGAGGGAAATACCATAGATCTTTCATGTGACATAGAGCATTATGCTTGCATCATATAACATGGTCCAACATAGCCCATATATGTAATTTTCCATAAGGCCCTGACAATGGTGCCGATTTATGACTCCTAACAAAGGCTGAAGTCAGACCAGTAGACTCCAGCACACATGTGTAACTTATGCTGACAGAGCAAGACTTATCAGTTAAGGAATGAAGGACATGGCATAAATGATACATGTTAATGTTTTATGCTAATTTACTTCCACACACTGTACTTTTTTAGTGAACATTATTCAAACGGGAGTACTAATGCATTTGTTGGGGACTATTTTCAGCTGCGGAATAATACACATTTGGTGCTCTAGGGAGTTTTTACAGCAACAGGATTATTAATGTGGCATTGACAAAACATGTCACCCACCCAGGGCAACAGTGTGGTCATTAATGTGTTTTTAATAGTTTTTGGACAACAATGAAGCTCAATTGCACAGAGGAAGTAGTTATATCAGCATTTCGATACATAGACAGTACTTGTTAGTACAGTAGGAGCAAGTTATCGTTGGTGGCGGGTCTTTTCTGGGATTTGTTGACAATAAGAAAAATATAGAATATCGTCATCTTATACTTTTTATTTGGAACAGAAAATCCTGTCAACCATGAAGAACATATAGGCTGCCATTATGCCGGGTTAGCAAATTACAGTAGCTAACTGTTAGCATAAAGGTAGAGTACAACATGCAGGAATTTTCTAAAAAACAATGTCTACCCGTATAAAAACCAATCATCACTTATGACCAACTAGAAGAGTGAGTTGGTGTCTGTATTTTTACAGAGATTCTGCAGCCCTCTGCCTGTATTTTCTCTTTTCTTATTATTTTGCTGTGTTCGAGAATCTTCTGGGCGTCAGCAAAAAGCCTTTGGGCCCCATGTGAGGTGTAACAACCAGCCAATAACAGTGAGCAGGGTGTGCAGCATGTTCAGGTCATCAGATACCGCCGCTTTGTCACACCCCACGACGTCTGCTACCGAGGCACAGGACCCCCTTTAACTCGGTCAGATACAAAGCGGCCACATTTCGGATTGTATGTTTTTATGTGCATGTGCTCCAGTGTTTCCCCTGCTCCTCTGTCTCTCATTTGCTGTGTGCAGAGTGGCTGGTATCGCTGTGTCAGTTTGAGTTTGACCGGAGTTGTGCGGGGATGTGGTTGTGTTTAACTGTCACTGTCAGAGCTACTGCTTTGTTCTCACTAACGCCGCTCCCTCTTTTCATTCACCCTATAGCTCGCTCGACCATTGCTGCTCTCTCCCTCACTCGCTCGTTGAGCCAAGGCCAAACATTATTATACATTTAATAGCTTACCAACACCTGAACATGATATTATTTTAGGTTAGTAAAGGTTTTAGTTGACCTTGGTCTTGTTGATCCAGAAACTTTCAGATACATAAATTCATATTTGTCAGGGAAGAAAAATATGACAAGGGAAAAAATGTGGGTTAATATCGTATCAAAAATACGCAAACAGCTTGAAATTGGCTCATTGGCAGGTATTTGTTAGTGGCCTGTTGAAACCAATTTAATTGTATTGTGCATTGGTGATAATTGCTAATTATAATTTACTGTGAAATTCCTCTTATTGTGGTGTGAACGTGGCTTGAATGTGATGCACACAGGTGCGAATGGCGATAACTAGGTATTATTCAAGTAATGGTCTAACCTATACTCCCCATTATTGCTTGTGTTACTGACATATCATTGGGAAACATCTCTCCTCAATTTTGTCATGATGTTTGAGCAGAGCTGCCTGGAGAAACAACAGGAGGGCCATCTCAAGGCAAGCCGCGGGGGTGGAGGGGCCTCTTCAGATTGGCGTTGGTGCTGTTTTCCTGCAGGGTGCTCTCCAACACACCATCCGTGAGACTGAGTCGTCACAAAGCTAAAGATGGAGATGTGTTGATGCATGCCTGCCAGAAAATCACAGCCCAACTATTCAGTGCCAGAAGCCACACAGGCATGGCAGGTGAGAAACTGAACGAAACTCCGAAACTCTGCAGGAGAACGAGAGGGTGAGGGAGTAATAAGCACCAGTCTGTCACTGAGTCACTGTTTGTTCTTCGAAATCTTGTCTGAGGAATGTTAAAAAAAAGAATTTCACAAGAAGTTGTGCAGCGGAACAAGAGTTGAACGAAGTGTGATTTATAAAAACTAAACCAATATGTTGCTTGGTTCAGTCAGTAAACCTTGGGATGATTATTTTAAAAAAAACAAATGCAGTAAATAAAATATTAGAAATGCTGGATAACACTAAGCAACAACAGAGTGCATTCAGTGTACTGTAAGATACGAGCCAAAATTGAAATTCTGCAACAACAACAACAACCAGAAGCTTATCTTTGTCTACAAGGAAAAAGTGAAGCGCTTCCATGTGCACTTGATTAATTATGGAAATAAGTATTTGTTTGTTTTCTCTGACTCTTTGGTGCAATAATCTGGCTGCAGATTGATTTTCGGCAGGCGCTAGCTAGAGTATCATGTCTGGTATGGTACAAGCCCTCTTGTCTCCAAAGATTATTCCATCTATGAAGAGTCTGGCAAGTAATCAAAGGAACAGGTGGTTGGCTGCAAAAGAGGCAGAGGAATAATAACACGTCCACAGTACATGGATACGAGTCTGTTTGTTGTTCTGAGCTCTCCCAAGCTCTCGAGTCTCTAACTGTGAGCCTGGGCCTAATGGCAGTGTTTAGTCATCTCCTCAACATCAAAACCATCCGGATGCTTTGACAATAGTGCTTTTACTGCGGTCATAAATTGTTTTATTTCCTGTTTTTTCACCACAATGGGTTGAATGGTAACTCGGCAGCTGCAGCTCTAAAACTCTCTTTTACAGAGTACAGTACTCGTCTAACATGCTTAAAGGACTAGTTTGACATTTTGGGAAATACAGTTACTAGAGTTAGACAAGAAGATCGACTCTCACATCTGTGTTGAAGATGAAGCTGGAGCCAGGAGACACTTAGCTTAGCTTTGCATAAAGACTTGCTACCTCTGGGCTGAGCCAGGCTAGCTGTTTAGCCCTGCTGCCGGGCTTTATGCTAAGCTAAGCTAAGAAGCTGTTGGCTCCAGCTCAAACATGTTAGAGTGGTATCAATCTTCTCATCTAACTCTTAGCAGGAAGGCACATATGTTTATTTCCCAAATGCTGAACTGTTCCTTTTAAGCAGCTACAATGAAGACATTTATACTATCAATGGATCACATCACTTATTGTATATAAAAGGGGTCGCTTGTAATGATAAAACAACAGAGAATTATACGACTCCGAGCTTTAGCATCTATTAGCTCATTGTTTTCGTTTTCTGTACTGGTGCTTTACTGTTTTGGTTCCCTCTCACCGCTCTCATAACACTGTTTTTAGCCAAAGCATGAAGCAGTTTTTAGCCAAAAAGGGGGGTAAAACCAGTGGGTAACCTCAGGGTCTGAAAAGTGAAGCCAATGAGGAAGTGTCTTAAACTTGCATTATTTCTAATTGCCAGCAGGGGGCAACTCCTCCGGTTGCAAAAAAAAGTCTGATTGTATAGAAGTCTATGAGAAAATGATTCTACTTCTCATTTGATTTATTGCCTCAGTAACCATTGTAAACATGAGTTTATGGTCTCAATCGCTAGTTTCAAGTCTTCTTCAATACAGCATGATATTCATTTAGTAAATTATGGTCCCATTTAGAGTCAAATACACCATAAAGCAGGGTATACTTTAGGGCGTGGCTACCAGGTCGCTACCAAGGCGTTGTCCGGTCTGGGTGTTGCCCAAGTTTTTGTTTTAGAACTTAGGAATTAACCCTTTCACAGTGTGTTTTCAGTTTATGAAAGTTAATTGTAATATTTTGGGTCACCTAAAAATGTCTTATTCAGCGTTCAGTTGTACTTAACTCCAAAGCTCTCGTGTCACTTCTGGTTGCAAAAAACCAAGACAGCCAAAAACCAAGAAGGCGATGGCCAAAAACTAAATGACAATTGCTGAAATGTCGAACTTGAGGCTACAAAACGGAAGTCCACAAACCAATGGGTGATGTCACAGTGACTACGTCCACTTCTTATATACAGTCTGTGGCAAAAACTCACTGTATGCCCCATCCCAAAAGTTTGCAAATACAGACAGAAAAATGAGCAGCTCCCTGGTGACCATAGAGGAGTATTTAGCAGCTAGAGAGCCAGATATTTCCCTCCGAAGCGGGTGGACACTAAAACCAGAGCTAAATATAGAATGAATATTGGGCTTAGATTCACGAGGTAGCCAGAAGCATGATTTCAAACAAATACTACTCATGTTGCTCCATATCTGTTGGACGTGGAAAGAGGCAACTGCTTGCCAACAAGTTTGCTATATCAACTGAAATGGTGATAATAACGTCAATGTTGTGTTCACCTCCAAGTGTCCAAAAAAATCAGTTAATGCAGATTTTAAAACATAATGTGATAATACCATAAATCATATATGATATAGAGATTTTAAACCGTCGCTGTATTGATATCCTCAGTGGTATTCTCCCATATTTCACACTGCACCTCAGCCACGAGACAAGCCAACGAGGATCCATTTACTGTGGATACTTACCCTGAGTGCTGCTGCTGTAATGATGATACTTAAGCCACACAACAACTGTAAATCAAGACAGAAACATAACTTGCTTCTCATATTGGGTCAGGTTTGTGGGTCAACCATTTATATAACTCACAGCAAAAGGCATCAGAGCCAAAACTCATCTTGTTTGCTGGCACTTTATGTCCATTCATTGCAAATATAAAGCATAGCAGACTGATTAGCCTAAGAAGCGCTACGGAGGGCATTTCCTGGCTCTGCTGGTGAAGTCATCTAGTAATGACCAGGCCCAAATATTCCAGAAGGCTCCAAGCTGCTGCAGCCTTCAATTCAGATTGGAGAGCAAATAGCTTACTGTATGTTCTTGTTGATTCCCTGAAGAGGAATGTTTTTTAATGAGCCCCCCTGTGATGACTTCCCGACTCAAGGCCCTACTATACATGGATCCCGGATTTTCTTTTGAGGCCAATCATTTTACCTTCGTATTGGAAATTCCCCAGATGACCGTGGCTCTTCCTGAACCCGTACTTCGCTGAAAACATTACACTTCCCCTGCCACCTGATTTCAAGGGGGAAAACTCATCTGAATTTGAAAAAACTGCGTCTTGTGAGAACAGAATTCCCAGGTGTGGCGAGCTTGCCCTGGAATCCGGATTTATCAGGTTCTACTCTGAATGCACGTAGTATCAAAGAGGGAGCGAGGATCATTCGCCAAATAGCGAGAAGATGAGACAATTCCTTGGAGCTGTAAAATGCCTTTAAAGTCTCACAAACTGAAAGAAGAGACTCAAAACAAGGTCAAAAATCTCCCAGAAAGATCTCTTTAGCCTTCAAAGGAGACTTGACAGCCCCACTCTCCATGTTTCTTAGAAAAAGTAAGTTTTATTCATTAACTGCTTCAATAATATAGGAAAACAATTCATTGACTATGCCTCGTTTTCATTTCTTATTGCACATTGTCAGCCTAAATTGACAGCCACGTTAAACACAGATAAATACACACTCGTAAAACATCAGTTACTAAGGAGCTAGACAGTACATTTTGGCAGCTGCCTTTGCTGCTTTACTTATCTTTCAAATTCCTTTGATAGAAATGTCTGTGGATGCAGAAAATAACGCATGCCCAGGGAAATTTACCATGACAGGACTTATAAGGAGTGTAGTTGAAGGTACTTTCAAAGGTCATCTTCTTATGACTTATTTTGCCTCAGGGTTGTGTGAGTTTGAGTTTCTGAAAGGATATTTCAGCCTGGACCTAATGTTCCTCTTTTTTGCCAAGTCTTTCAGCATAAGGGAATCCTCTGATGGCAGCAGTTTAAGGCTGATTTTAAACATATTCTAATGAGTTTGTGGCAGGAAACATGTGACACGTTCCAAGCTTAGGCAGCAGGAGCATAAACAAGGACATACATGTGAGGAACAGTAAAAGTCACAGTGTTTTAGAGTGACTGCGGTGTGAGCGTTATTGAGTTGAAAGGACACATTTTCAGGGCTTTTTGTCGGTGGTTCTGCTGCTAGTCCTGTGGGTGTGTGTTGGAGGGCAGCTCTGCCAGCACACTGGAGGAATGTAAAGCTCAGCAGTTTGGCAATTATGACATGTTGAGCACAATTCATTTTTATGATGGTGAAAACTAGTAGGAAAAAAGCCAAGGATAACAACAATCGCATTAATGGCGTCGTTTTCTTGTTTGCCGACTGGCCTAAATGACATCAGGGATGGACTGGAAATGAAAATTACCCACCAACCCCCTCTAAATCAATCTTAATTAGTTATTACTCTTTTTTTATCAGTATAGAACTTTATATTTACACCATAATGGCAATGAACAGTTGAATTATGACCAATGTGTGTTTCTGTTATGATTGCATTGGACCTGCAGCTCACTCACCTGGGCCAGTTGTCAGACACAGGACTTTGTTTGTCCGTTGTGTGTCGGTCCAGGTTGGCCAGGCGGTGGACAGCAGATACCACCAGATGGCTGGTCCAATTCTGGGGGGCAGAATGTCAGGCTGAAAATTTTTTCGTGCAGCTATAGTGCATTTAATAGTAGAAACATTCAGCTATCGGGCATCCAAAGTCATTCTTTTTGTCTGATTTTTTATCATAAAGAGGATGAGATATGGATTTCTGAACTGGTGATTGTTAAAACCCTTAGCCCAAAATTTTTAACCTTAATTTTGTTAGCTTGTGGCTAACAAAAGCCAACTCCAGAGCACTTTTGATGAGTATTTGGTGAAGGTAAATGCTAACGTTATCATGATGTGTTCAAATTGAATCTTGTAAAATGTAGTTTTTGGCGAGAAACTTGAGGTTTATTTATAAATTTGCAAAAAACAATATGCAAACAGTAATAAAGGAGTGTATGTTGAAGTAAATGGGATTTATTGTTTTACTTTTATTTTTTACTGTGGTATCGAGAATCATGGAATTGAATATCACTGATATTGGTATGGACAACTAAATTTCTGGTATCGTGACATCCCTACACTATAATGTCATCTGGTTTTCCTGTTGTAAAACAAAAGCAATGGATGAATGTTTGTTTCCCAAAAAAACCTCAACAATTCAAGTATTGTTAGAGTTCTGAAAATGTTAACCCTGAGCTATGATCTTCAAGTGTGAATCTCTAACCTTACGTCAATGTAAGCCCTTGAGCCAAAGTGTGGGTTGGCCCAGGGCTACGGGGATACCAGAGTCAAAAACCTCTGACCCAGAGATCAGTCTAAAATACACATGAGCTCTCTGAGATTTTGCTTTAGATTTGTTAGTTGTCTCTTATACTTAAGCTAGAAGTCAAAGAATAGAGGACTGGGTGCCGACTCTGGCCCTCCGCCATATTTATTGATGTCTAAAATGTTTTGCCTTTTCAGCTTACATCAAGCATTCATAAATCTATGCTGGCTAATGACATAAATATGAGACCCAAGTAGAGTCTTAATTTATCATCTGGTTTTGGTAATCAATACCTTCATTGTGGAGAGATTCAGGCAAAAGGAGCCTGAGCTGCATTCTTCACCAGACTGTGGACAGCTCCTGGTGCTGAAATGAGCTCTTATAAACCTACTAGATGAATACCACCAGAATAATATGTCAGCTTTGTTAAATAAAACCATACCAGATCTCTCTATATCAAACACAGTTTTAATTCTACGACATTATTTCACCATACAGTAGAGAGAACTGGAGAGACTATACTTTTTCGCCAGTATCAAAAAAACGGACAAAACACATACTTTACTTTTCATTCTTCTTCAAAACTCCTGTTGTCATGAGCTACTTCTCAGTTTTCAGAGGCGCAATGAAGTCTTATTGTTAATACCGACTTCTGCAGCCGAGCTTAACATTTCACCTGATGAATCGATCAAGGAGATCATGTCTGATCCCTCCACATCTGACAGAATGTTATTGTGATGGCTATATACCGTATCTAAGCTGGGCAGCTATAGAAGCCAGGATTTCTGAAGCTTAAATATCAAGAAAAAATAAAAAAGCAACAGTCTTATAAGTCTTATAAATCTAATTTATTTGCAAATGAATTCAAAGAATATTCAGTCAAACTAAAACGTACAGTAATTGCCATTTATCCAGTGGAAATATAATATAAAAAGATGCCAATTTTAAATTGTATTATCAATAGTTTTAGAATAATAATAGTATTAAATAGAAGGACAGCTATTAGTCTTAATTAGGGCTGTCAAAGCAAACAAACTGGCATGGCCATTTTCAAAGTGGTCCCTTGAACTCTGACCTGAAGATATGTGAATGAAAATGGGTTCTCTGGGTACCCACGAGTCTCCCCTTTACAGACATGCCCACTTTATGAAAATCACATGCAGTTTGGGCAAGTCATAGTCAAGTCAGCACACTGACACACTGACAGCTCCTGTTGCCTGTTGGGCTGCAGTTTGACATGTTATGATTTGAGCATATTTTCTTATGCTATATGCAGTATCTGTGAGGGTTTCTGGACAATATTTATCATTGTTTTGTGTTGTTTTCAGTAATAAATATATACATACATTTGCGTAAAGCAAGCAAATTAGCTCATTCCCATGTTCATATGAATATTAAATACTTGACAAATCTCCCTTTAAGGTACATTTGAACAGATAAAAAATGTGCGTTTAATTTGTGATTATTCGTGATTAAATATGGACCATCATGCAATTAATTAAGATTAAATATTCTAATCAATTGACAGCTTTGGTCTTGATATCATGTTGGAATAGATACCAAACATTAGTTTTTTAAAGACTTGTTACCAGATTAGGCTTTGAAATATAAAAAGATGCAATCAGTAGAAAACCTACCTTCTGCTAATTGCTGAAATCCCTTTCTCAGAAATCGTCTGTCATTTGTCCATTTCATGTTATAATCAACAGGTTAGGCAATCACGTTTTGCCTCAGGTCATTTAAAAAAAGGGAATCTGACAGCTTACTAGCAAATACCCAGCAAGGCCACAGTGTCTGTGAAGATGTCCTCTTTTGGGTTTGAGTCTAATTGCACATCTGGGACTGAGGGTTGTCCAATATTCTAGGTATTTATTACCATAAACAAGTCACATTGTCAAAAGTGACAGCCTAAAACCGCCTGTCTAGCTCAATGTTTGCACATATGTCACACTGTTTGTACTTCACACAACAATAAAGCTAACATGTGGTGTAATTTAGCAATTACCAAAATGTAAAACGTGACATGTAGTTATACAATGAAAAAAAGAGTAACCTTCAATGTACTGCAGGTCTCTAACAGCAGCTAAACAAGGTGATTGCTTAGTGACATGTGCTGTAAGTGACACTCAGACTCTTTCAGTCGGTGCAGTAATATTTAAATTAGCTGCTTTGTGATGTATGACAGGTGCTAAAACAGAACTATCCTATTATACACAATGTGTGGACACTGCTATTCCTGGCTGCTTTGGGGTATATGGGGTTAACGCAGGACGTGGTGGCTCGAGTCCTGAAGGGAAAATTAGTTTTTCTGGTGAAATATCGCACAAAAAGCTGAAAAGATCAAGCATCTGAGCGAGCTTTGCAACCTGAATTTCAGCACCAAGTTGAACATCTTAGAGTAATCAGGTTATTTATTGTAAAGCTGTCACAGTGGCGGTGAGTAAAACAAATCCTTTAAAGTGAGACATCATATTGTGAATGCTAAAAAAGCAGTTTACCCCTGGGAACTTTCAGAGAGGTGAGCAAAACAACCAACTGATGGATGTCTGCCTTTATTGATAGCCTTAAAAAGCTAACCTGTTTGTGCTAATGGCACCACGGTCTGATGAATACATATCCAGTAATAGAATATGTGTGTGTGTGTGTGTGTGTGCGTGTCTGTGTGTGTGTGTGTGAGATCACATGGCTCATGAGAAATCATCCACAGGGATAGGTTCCAGCAGATTGGGCTGCCGTTAGGGGAAAGCGCCGCCACATCCAAGAATTTAGTTCTGAGCCTCGATTTCCTCTCTGGGCTCGCGGTGGTGTTTGTTTTTCCTAAACATTGTTTACTTTCTGGGGTTTGTGTGTGTGTGTGTGCACATTTGTGTTTCTATTAGTTTTTCATAGATCTGAGACTAACTGGGTGCCTGGCAGTAATAAAAATTAAATCCCCGTCGGCTTTCCTTCCATGAAAAATAGATTATCCTCACAGTGGCTAACTGACAAGGTTTGTGTCAGGTCTTTTTATTTCAGGTAATGTTTGCAGTGACACAACTGCCAGTGCCTACTATAAATAGCACAAATACTAAGGCCAATGCTGCTACATAATTCACCACATACAGTACAGTCATTGATACAATTCAACAGCACACTCTTTCATAGCATGTAATGAGTTAAGTAGAAGGTGTTGGCCAATCAGGTAAGCCAATTAGGCCGAGGTCAAAAGGCCGTTTGAGGTTATTTATGCATGTATGCAGCTGTGCCCAACTCTGTTTATTCACTTTTTCAAATATTTGTTTTTCAAAGACTAGCCTCCTTCCCTGCACTTAATGCAACTTTCTTCTTTGGCCTCATCAGCAAATATATATAAAAAAAAAAAATCGGGCCCGCTGGGTATGAAGTAGGTCAAACTGTTAGTAGTTAATTTGGGCTCGGCTCAGATGGGCTTGAAACAGCACTTATTTTTCTGTTCACTTAACTCACCCTCTCTCTGGATAATAGATGATGCTGTCCAAAGCCCTTAATATTATAACTTTGCAATATTCCAAACTTATATATTTTTCTAAAACCATAATTTCATGCTCTCAGGTAATGTGAAGAGCAATTATTTGTACTGTGCTGTATGATAAAAAACACTTTATTCTCCGCGTCATTAACTCTAGATGGTGTAATCTTGGATATATCATGGGGTGTCAGACTTTGAGGGCTTACAGTGTTGTCGCTGCCATTACACATGCATTGTTGATGTTGTTTCCAACCCGTCAGTCCTGCTGTGTGTGCAGCACATGTCACTCACTTGTCGTGGCATTTCAGACTCAATATCCAATCACTTCTACCACCAGGATACTTCAATCACATCTCTCTCTCTGACAACATTCAGTATATGAAATTTGAAATTCATGATAAGGGGCAGTAAGACTCTGGACTTGCACTATGCAAATAGTAAGTTAAATAGGTTATTTTAAAAGCTTACAACCACTCATTGTGCTGACCTCTGTGGCTTTGCCCCCCGCACTGATAACACAATAACTTGTTACACTCCATCAATATGGCAGTTTGATATGGCCGTTAGGATAATTGCAATTTTTTTGTGTCATAATATACTCCACTGTTCAAAAGTGAAGCCAAGATATCCCGGATACAGGAGCTGCCATCTTGAGATTTAAAAGTTATTTGGAGCCGGAGTCTGCACAGTAGTGATTGAGGGCCTGCAGCCACGGTGTCGAGGTCCCGCCCACAC
>CAKALG010014938.1:0-24392 GCA_916700815.1 Helicolenus hilgendorfi | reverse complement strand
AAGTATTTGTACCACGGGGAATATTTCACGGCAAATGGAGCATTGCAACTTTATCTGCTCTGCTCTGCTCTCCTCCTCCGTCCTCTCCACTTATCTTGTCTCTTCTCCTCTCCTCAACCATGCCACAGGACACAGCGAATCTGCTTCTATAGAGACAAACATTGCCATTACGTACCCAGTGCCGTTTTCTCCATGTTGATGCGGTTGCTCTGCATGTGTGTGCTTTAATGAGGTTTCTGTTTGAACACAATCTGCATGCTTAATAATGTTGTATGTTTTAAGTATGATGACCTTGAGCGTGACCTTGTATGTGTTCTGCAGATAGCGGGTTGAACGCACATGCCTTAATTTTACATCCTGGATTAGTTCTGCTGGTTTATACTGTATAGTCCCACAGTGCAGGATTATGATTTCACACCTCACCGCTTCATTGCCATAACAACACCTGATTTCACTTTGCCTCCATGCAAGTTTATAGCAGATATAGAAACATGATGTTCATGGAGTGTATTTGAGTCACATACGTGCACTGTCGTGTTTCACTGTTCTGCGTATGTGCATGTGCATTAGAAGATCAGCTTCAGCAAAGTATGCATACAAGAGCTGTTGTTTATGCTGATGGAGGTCCCCTTAGATGAGCATTGAAGCTGACTTGCCAAAACTGAAAACAGAATGACTTTACTGACTATGTTTTGATATAATATGTTTGTCAAGATGGCGGGTCAGTGGCTCAGTGGGGAGCACCATCGCCTCACAGCAAGAAAGTGCTGAAGTCGGCTAGTTTGCTAGTCAGCTGGATCCTTTCTGTGTAAAGTGTGCATGCTTCCCCTGTGTCTAAAGGGTGGTCTTTTAAAATTGCTCAATATTTAAAGAGGACCTTTTATGCTCATGTTCAGATGCATACTTGTATTTGGGTTTTTTCTCAAATATGTTTACATGCTTTAATGTTAAAAAAAAACGCTCTTCTTTTCTCAAACCGGCTGTGCTGAAGCACCTCTTTTCTTCGACCCCTCCCAAAAAGCTGGCCCACTCCGTTGTGATTGGTCAACCGAACCAAACCAAACTCTTTGGACACTGCTCCAGCTCCGCTCTAACTATCTTTGTTGGAGGGCATGCCAAAGTAGCTGCTATAGGCAGGTATTATGCAAATGTATTACTCGGTGACATCACCAAGTTACGGAAAAGGCGGGATTTCAAGCGAGGCGTTTCCAGCAGTTCATGAGCAGTGTTTCTGTGGGGGAGAATAACTCCCTTTGGTGTGGACTTCGGGCTTTGCAACTTTGCAGACCTTTTACATGTGCAAAGAACTATACAACACACTGAAGGAAAGGATGAAGCACAAATGCATAATAAGTCCTCTTTAAGTTTAAATTATTAATACCCTTATATTGTATTAGGTTATCTGTATATGCCCTAACCTTTGCCTACTCCTCCTCTATTTTAATGAGCACTAATTGTCTTCACAAGACTGAAAAGATGAAAAGATTCTCCGAGTTTAAGGCTAGATTTTGGGTTTGGTATAAAACATCGGCATCCCATCAAACAATGCAAGTGTCTTTCTGTGTATTATTTGTGGATAGCAGAACCCAGAAGTGAGTTAGAGACTGCAGGACAGTAAACAAAACAACAAACGCTACTAAAGTTACATGCAGCTGCTAGCATCCACAGTTCCGTCTTTTTTTTATCCACCGTTTCTTATCTTATCACGTCCTGACAGGTTTTATTCAGCCTCGGCAGAAACGTTCACAATAAAATATTTGACTAATGCCAAAACAGGACTAACTGTATCCTCAGATTGTGTGCTTAAGACCATTATATGAAAATGTATTCCCGAGCGGTAATCTGAAATGGTATGTAAAAATCCCTCAGATGTGTTTTATCTCTAAGCCCTCAGGTTGGAAGGTATCATTTGTAAAACCTCACTTGCGGGATAGTTTTTTGCAAATCTCTGGAATATGAAATGCATGGGTAGAAAATAGAAAGAGGCTACAGCAAAACCCTCCTTTTCACCACAGATAAGATGCATTTAAAGAATCATATTAACATACTTACATTTAGTAACATTTTATGTCAGAGCGCAAACAGGGAAAGTCAAATAACTTGGAGCAGCCACCCACTGGCAACCATGCACAATTCACACATCTAGCAGCGAGTAGGGAAGGTATACATATGTTCTGTATATATTTCTATATTTTTTTTTTTCAGGACAACCTGAATTACGCAAAGTAATAAATACCTGACATGAATAACCTCTAATTTGCAGTGCAATATAACAAAGGTGGTTCATCTAACTTCAATCTCCTCTAGTATTTCTTTCCGGCTGGCATTTTTTCCCCGAGCTGTGTGACTTTGTTGACTGGTCCCTTAAGCACCATACATTATCGTGGTGAAGCAGAAAGTAGAGGGCTGACGTAGCCGCTTCTGTTTATAGATCTATTTGGTGTGTCTATCTCTAAAACAAATGTTCTGCGGTTTACCCTCCTCCGCCTTGCATCTCTATCTTGCGCTCCCTCCTTCTTCCTCTCTCCTCGCTTCAAGATTTATCACCCTGCAACCCTGAAGCCGGGAGGTCCCTGCTTACCTCAGCTTCTCGTTCCTGCCCTCCAACTCTCTCTTCCTGTTTCTGCCCCTATTCTTCCCCTCACTTAGCCTCTTTTTACCCCAAGACCACCACCCTCACCGCGCCATCTCTCTCACCTTTAACCTTTTTTCTATCCATTCCCACCGTTTTCCCACTCGCTGATAAAGAACAATCCATTCTTTGGGTATCAGTCTGGCAGGAAGAGCAATGGGCCCTGGTGGCACAGCGGACCCTGTAACCCCAAAAAACGCTACAAGAACACCCACTAAATAGATTTGTCTTGCCAAAAACCTGTATATCCACTTAATAAACTTTTCAGGAATAGGAAAAAAAGCAGTAATTTATACTTTCTTTATTGTGAATGCTGTTGGATCACAGAAAAAATAGCGTGTTTCTGCAGGATTTCACGGTGCCACAGTGCAAGTCTATGAATCTTCGCCTGAAACGTGTGAATAGACAGCAAATTATTTCTCGTCTGGTGGGAGAGCTGGATTAATGGTTTCAATTGTTTTGTGTCGGTGTCTGGAGACTTGCAAATAGCACACACCTGTGCTTGTTGTGGTGAAATAGAAGCTTACTGTGCTGTATATGTAAATATAAAAAGCATAAGCATGTGTCGGCAGAAATGCACACTGCACACACAAGCCGGTGAATGCTTGAAGTTGCTGAAAAACTAAACAAAAACAAACAATGTCCTCATACAAAAGCAAGACGCTCAAATACACAAAGCACAGTAGGCTATTAGTTCCTTGCTGACATGATGTATTCACAAAGAAGTTACATTTTTGGTATTTCAGGAGGCTCGCTTTCCGCTGAATCTGTTTTTTAGAGGCAATAGACCTCTTGTCATACTTTGTTGTGTCTCATGTGGAGCACTGTTGGTGGTCTACATTAGTGTTTAGATACCTGTTTGATTGAAACCGCTGTGTATAACTGACGTCTGTGTCAGTGTGATAACAGTGTCATAAGAAAATGAAAGTGACCAATATTTTAGTTGAATTTGGATATGCCTTACGACAGGCTTATCACACCTCCGATTATCTGGGATGTTTAGAGTTTTGGAAGGACAATGCCTAACCTTGTAGCCAGCCCATAGACTGTATATAAGAATTGGAGGTAGTCACCGTGACGTCACCCGTTGGTTTGTGAACTGCCATTTTGAAGTCTTTGGTTCAGCAGTTCGGCCGTCGCCATCTTGTTCTTTAGCAACCAGAAGTGTTACAGGAGGGTGGAGCTAAGCACAACCAATGCTGAATAAGACATTTTTAGGGGACCAAAAATGTTAAAATTAAAGGGGGCCTATTATGCTTTTGTGCTTTTTCCCTTTCCTTTAGTGTGTTATATAGTTTGTGTGCATGTAAAAGTAACACGATTTCATAATATCTACTCTGGCATGCCCTTAAACAAGGCTATTTAGAGCATAGCTGGAGCAGAGTCGAAAGATTTTGGTTTGGTTGACAAATCAGAATAATGGATCAGCTGACCAATCAGAGCAGACTGCGCTTTTTGGGAGGGGGCAGGGCAGGAGCTCAAACAGAGCGTTTAAGACAGAGGGTGACAAGAGGTGCTGCAGCACAGCCGGTATGAGAAAAATAAAGCATTTTTTTGAACATTAAAGCATGTAAACATGTTCTAGTATAAACCCAAAATACAAGTATGCACCTGGAAATAAGCATAATAGGTCCTCTTTAACTTTAATGAATAGAAAACACACTGTGAAAGGGTTGAAGTTATAAGACGAAAATGCGAACAACTCCCAGACCGGACAACACCGTGGTAGCGACCTGTCAATCACAAGGTAGCCACATCCTAAAGCATCCCCTGCTTTATGGTCTATTTGATTGTAAATCGGACCATAATTTACTAAATGAACATCATGCTGTATTGAAGAAGACTTGAAACTAATTATTGAGACCATAAACATATGTTTACAATGTTTACTGAGTTAATAAATCAAGTGAGACTTATTTTTTGCAACCAGAGGAGTTGCCCCCTGCTGGCTGTTAGAGAGAATGCAGGTTTAAGGCACTTTTTGAATTGGCTTCACTTTTCAGACCACTGAGCCATAGAGGAAAAAGAAGAACGCTCCCTTTCACTGAGACGTGTTTAAGCAGCAGGTCGCAGCTACTTCTACAATACTGTCACGTCAGTGCAATAATGAGTGTCGTCTGTGTTTTACAACAGATAATCAAGCAGCATTGTGGCTGGTGTTTATTGCTTCTGACATAGATGTCTAAAATAAAAGCAGTAATTTACAGAGAGCCCTGACCTTCAGTCATATGCTTGGGCCTTGAAATTTACACACACACACACACACACACACACTGACATGTTACGACCAGCTCAGTCTCATGCCAATTGTCACTTTGAGATTTAAATGTATTTAATTGATCTCAGAACTGTTGACACAAGGCTTGTTCAGGACACGGATGACACGTTAAATAGATGATAAAGCCCCCCCGAGTGCACACAAAGACCCTTGAACACATTAAATCCAAGCACCCAGAGAGTAAGATTGTGAGCAACTCAACTCTGGTTTATTTTCTGTTGTTACATGGCCGTGGGGACTGAAAACAACAAATTAGCACTGCACACCAACAAACACATCACTTATTTAATAGTCCTTGCTAATTAGCTGAATTAAAGTCGAAAGAGGAATGGAGGGACACCGCAGGCACTTTATCACAAACTGTTTGATTAGTATTCTGTCTTAGTTGGGACCATATACTATGGGCTTGCCTTTACTGATGAGTTTAAACATCTCCCCCCGTCTGTCTTATCAACCCCACTCTCTGACTCATTCAAAACTTTTCTGAACATGTCTGATCACTATCGCTCCATCATCTCTGTTTCGCCATTGCTGTTTACAGCAAATCCCTTGTATCAGAGAATTATCTATAACGATGGGACTCTTCACAGATTAAAACATAAAGACAGAAATTAACATATATAGATCGATATCAGAAGGTCTGCTCTTCACAGAAATTAAGATTTAATCATCTCTCAAAGAGCGTCCAGTTTAAATGTCAGTTAAATCGCGACATTGGTCTTTTATTTAAGTCAATGCTACTTTTTTCTGTATAAAATCTGGGTCTACGCAGTCTAGATGACCCTCTTTTGAGGTAGCCAGTGGTTCTGCTCCATATTTGCATCGCTTAAAATAGCCATAATCAATATTTTAAACAGTGTATCAAATGTGAAAACAATGAGACAATATGAAATTGGACTTACATGTAAATAATCCAGTTTGTCATATGAATTTAAAACAATGCCTCTAAGTGGACAAACTGACTGTAGGTCTGCAATACGGCCTGAAAATAAAATCTCACACCCAATTTACGCTCTTTAACCTTTTTTTTCTTTCTTTAAAACAAACTAGGCCTACAAAAAACAAAGGAATTATTAACTTTCACCAAACTTCACTTTTTTAAAGTAAATAAATGCCTCTTTAAAATATTTTATCGTACCCCTGAAGCAAAAACACTTTAGTAAACTAAATTAAACATATGTTATTGTGCATACCCTGTGGCACGTTAAAATGCGAGATGCTGGAATAAATTAGTCGCGCTGCTGCTTTTATTAGCGCATGCTGCCATGTGTATATTTTACCTGTATCTGAAGAGAACTCTCCCGTTTACCATGAACTACGGGAGCTCAGGGAAGCGGTGGCGGGCGGTTCCGTAAGTTAAAGTGAAAATTGATTTTGATTTTTAAACATCGTCCGTCGATTTATCGCCCACCTCTACCAGACTGAGTGGCCGACAGACAGGTAGACGGAAGAGGCGGTGGCTTTTTTTTTCTTCCAGAGATAGGAGAATAAGACAGACCAGAGACAGGAGAGCTGAAATCTTTTTGTTAAATTGACAGCTAAAAGTATGTCCGGTTAAGCCCATGTCTGTGCCTTTTAGATAGAGAGAGACAGGCAGTCAGTGAGACGGACAATCACAGGCGAGCTAAAAGCAGTTATTAGGCTGATGGCAAAGATGAATCAACTAAATGTATCTCGTATGAGGCGTGAGCACATTACTGTTGGGAATATGAAGTTAGACAGCCAGCGAGACAGGCAGGAGAGCTGAGAGCTGTTATTAGAGTGATGACTAAACACAAATAACCAATCAGATCACTTATGAACCTTCAGTCCAGACCTGTTTTGGCTGACAGTCAGACAGGCGGCCAGCTAGCGAGACAGCCAGTGAGACAGGTGAGCCAAAAGCTGTTATTAGGACCCATCTGTACTGGTGGCTGGAGGCTGTGATGATGAGCTACCAGTCCACAGCTTATTATTACCTGACTAATTACACTGGCTACCTCAGGCTGGCAGCCCCGCGCCTCTATTTTATAATCAAAGTGAAATTAAACTATTAACTGAATTAATGGCGCCGTGGTGTGTATTGTGTCAGCTCACAGGAGAGAGCATGATGCCTGTGCCTTTTAGTGTATTTGTTTGAACCTCTCTGCACATTCCACACGATGAGGGGAGATTTATGAGCGAGACTCTAAACACAAAAGCCACAGGGACAATGCAGAGAGCGGGAGACGGAGATAAACAGAGAAAGTAAACATCACAAATGACGTATGGTACATGTGAGGAAATGCTACGTCTGCTCACCAAACCACATTTTGACTTTTCTTTAATAATTATCCATTGGCACTCCAGTACCACTGCTGTTACAATTTACTAGGGCTGTCAAAGTTAACGCGATAATAAGTCAAATCTATTTTAATGACACTAATTTCTTTGGCGCATAAACTAAACTTTTTAGGTTGTAGCAGATGTTAGCGGGTTGTAGCTCAGTTTTGAAGCTAGAGTGAAAATACTGTTATCATATGAAACTAGAAAACCTAAGGAATTGATACCAACCATGTCATACAAGGGTGTTGCAAAGGAGGTTAAATAACATTTTGGCAAGGAAAAACTGGCATGGCCATTTTCATAAGGGGTCCCTTGACCTCTGACCTCAAGATATGTGAATGAAAATGGGTTATATGGGTACCCACGAGTCTCCCCTTTACAGACATGCCCACTTTATGATAATCACATGCAGTTTTGGGGCAAGTCATAGTCAAGTCAGTACACTGACACACTGACAGCTGTTGTTGCCTGTTGGGCTGCAGTTTGCCATTTGCCATGATTTGAGCATATTGTTTTATGCTAAATGCAGTACCTGTGAGGGTTTCTGGACAATATTTGTCATTGTTTTGTGTTGTTAAATTATTTTCAATAATGAATATATACATACATTTCCGTAAAGCAAGCATATTTGTCCACTCCCATGTTGATAAGAGTATTAGATACTTGACAAATCTCAATTTAAGGTACATTTTGGACAGATTAATTTGTGATTAATCACAATTAACTATGGATAATCATGTAATTAATAGCGATTAAATATTTTAATCAGTTGACAGCCCTACATTTTACAAATCCAAGGATTTGAATTTTCAGGTAAATTTCTCTGTATAGATGTTTTCGTTGCCATTCTGTTGCCAGTTTTGTTCCAAGTCAGCTACTGCATTAACAACCATTGGAACAGGAAATACAAAGGAGCTCATTTAGAAAGTTTATGTTGTCAAGTTTGAAGAGGTCTATAGTGATTGGCCAGCTGCGCAGAGGTGAAAAAGGAGCCAAACTTCTCTCTCAAGCTTTGTTTTTCGTTTTTTAGACACCTATTGCTGTCACTTTTCATGTGTACAACCAAGTGCAACACTGGGAAAACCTTCCAAGAAACAGAATCCCCATATTTAAAAGTTTTAGAGTGTTTCTTGCTTCTCTATGACAGATGGCTTTTCACCCCGAGTGTGACCTTTCGGAACAGTTGTGAACACTTTTTTCTTAACATGTGGTACAAACTAGTTATTTTTGATCGTATCACTACTTGATTCTGCAAAAGCCAGTTTGGCCTGCTAATCCAATCTAAATAATCAATACCACTTATCTTAACAAATGAACTTATTTTTCCAAAATAAATAACTTTGAATATGATTTGAATATAGTTTTGAATATCCAGTAGTTTGCTGTTGCTCATTGCTATTCCATTGTTAAACTTTAATTGTTTTCTTTAACTATATAAAAGGACTTGTTTTAATTGTCTCCCTGTAGCTGCCCGTTAGATATTTCTGTCTGTAGACAGAATTAGAAATATATCACCATGATGCATATAACATAGTCTAGCTGATGTTGAAATGTGGGACGTGTTTTATGTGGAGACGCTGTAGGGCACTTTCATATTGTATTGTTTAATCAGTGTGCTTATGCATAATTATTGTATGTGAGCCAGCTGGATGGTGTTGAGGCTTATCTGAGGTGGACTTATCTGTGATCACTGTTAGCCTGCCACGAATTGGCGACAGCAAGATGTGTTGGCAGTCAGTACAAGACTGTGTGTATGTGTATGTGTATGTGTACATCACATAGGGCAGACTGCAGCTGTCTTCAGCAAATGGCATGAACAAGTGGCAGTGTCATATGGTCATGTATCAGTATATGTCAATTCCAATGCAAATAGCAAGAAAACTACACACAAAGTACAAACTTTGCCCAAACACTCACTCACACTTCACAAAGTGTTATATAAATCCATCACCATTTGGATTTCTAACATCAAATAATGTTAAAGATGGTGTATGCAACATCTGATGGTTTCATGCCTATAAGACATGAAAGATTACTGTACCATTCTGCAGTGCAAAAAAAAAACTTTTCAGTAAAACTCCAAAAGGATGAACATCAAACTAATATTAAAATGAGAAAAACATCAAACCGCCATCAAACATCACGCGAACCTCACTGAAGATCAGAGCTTTGCTGGTGAGAAATGAACCTCTAACAGAAATCTAGCTGAATAGGTATTTATAAGCAGCAGCTCTTTACAAGTCAGTTTTCACAATGCCGTCAATGCACATATGTTTTTTTTTTTTTATATATATATATTACGCCTGTCTATGGCCCGTTCTTCAAATTGTGTGAACACGTCCTGAACTAATGCCATACTGCAGCAACCGGCACATTTGTGCACAGTGCCTGTTGATTGACACATCACATCATAGTGAAGACTGCACACTTGAGGAAGATGGATTTTACAACCGAGTTACCAACAGCATGTCTGAATGGATTCTATCAGGTTATTGTGTGCCAGCATGACCGTGAACAAGCACAGGCACTGTCTTCAAGGGGTTTAGTGCGGTGTATCATATAGTGAGTTCTGAATGCAATATGCTGTGTATATTGTAGGGCTGACCCGAATGCTTCAAAGCTTTGACCGTTGTACCAATAGTAACGTTACTATCGGTATCTAGAAGACACAAAGGCTAACGATTCAGCAAGCTAGCAAGTGGGTAACATAATGCAGGAAATGCAAAGGCATAATGACAGAGGAAGAAGATGACGACGTTAGGAATATCAACATTTTCCTCAGACATATTATGAAATTACGAAGAAAACAATATCTGACTAAAATTACAACATATCCACTTACCATGCACCGAAAAATGAACTTCCATAGCCTCCGTAAGTTCTGACAACGTCAACAAACACGTCACAACTCGGAGCTTTCAGAAACTTTCCACTTACGAGGTTGTGAATTCCACAAGAGTGGGGGCGTTCATATGGACTCTTCTATGAACACGGTAAACACGACCCCATTTGATGGGAGTATATGTGAAACTTGGTAGCCAAGGTGATGAGGACCTTTTTGATTTTGCACTTGGTGGTTTGAACTGTGATTATTGTTGATTCCCTCCAGGTAGAATTGACTTGAGAATTTTTTTTCTCATCAAGAAGGACAAGCCATCAATGTTACCTGCTCCTATGCTTCACTTAAAAGCACCGCCAGTCCGATTGTTTGTCTTCAATCAACTGTTGTATAAATAGACATTAGCAGCTGTTTAATATGCAGCAATTAATTTACAGCCCCTTATTTCCATGCATTTGCATATGAGTGCTTAATCAAATAAACTTTTCCGTCTAGGGTTGCGCTTCTAAATGACGGAGTCCTGCACTAAGTGAATGGGATGAGGCTTGTTCATGCACACTGCCCATCGAGCTGGAATGATTCGAAGCACATTACATCTGCCATGCTTTACAAAGCGCCCATCGCTTTTAACAGAGTGGAAAGATAATATAGTGAAGCCTATCACACGCCCCGTTGACAAAGATTCATCCGGCATGCATGCGTTAGGAAGCAGATGAGGGATGCATTGCACATTAAACCACGTCGAGCATGCATTCGTTGTTTAGCAAATTTGTTACCTGACTCTAAATGAGTGGGTGGCTTAGTTAGTGTGTGTGTGTGTTCACTTTACCTATATGTAGTCACACTACTTGTGTATGCTCCTTGTGTATGTTTCCTCCGTGTCCCTCACGCTCTGCGGTGGTCCGTGTTTGTGTTTGTGATCACCTCGTCCTCCGGGAGAGTCCATGGACGCTCTAAAATAGAGCACAGACAGGTGTGACATATAACAAATTTGGTCTCGACCCGCGTAAGCAGACTGCAAAACAATGAGAGAGAGGGAGATTGAGAGTGAAGAGGAAGGAAGAAGGGAGGAAAAAAAAGAGGATTTTTCCATTTCAACGGATCAACGACTTTCCAATTTTAACACAATTCTCATTTGGAATTCAGACCGGAATGCAGCAAGATATTAATTTGGGGAAATCAACAGAGAAATTGGGTCACCTGTGAGCCATTCATTTCACGCCGCCAAAACAAATAAGCAATTTAAAAGAGAGAGTGAGAGAGGGAGAGAAGAGAATAAAAAGAAAATGATGTAAGTGTAGAGATATAATGACGGAGGGAAGGAGAACGGAAAGGAAAGTTGGTTAAGATTGTGAATAGGACGATTTGGCTCACTGGGAGAAAGACGGGGGACAGAGAGGAAGACAGCGAGATGTTAGATTCACTTTAGAACTTCAGGAAAATGGCAGACATGGTGTTTGCATTCATTGCAACAAGCATCCACTGAACATAAGCCAATGTGGGCAGCGTGTGGCAGAGGTCAGGGACAGGGTCACAGTTGCATTTAGCTCATTGTTGTTGAGAATAATCGCCCAGAGACACACAAGTGGAAACAAGCAAACACACTCACAGATGAGGAAGCTGTCTTGAATAGATTATGCAAATTAGATGCAGAGTATGTCGGGCTGGCAGAAGAGATGGAGTCAAGAGTGAACTGTGTAGGTTGATACAGGCTGAGGCAGTATTGGTTATACCAGTGATTCTCCGCAAAATCCGTCCGCAAAATAATTTGCTATTAATTATAGAATTTTGCCGTATCATTAAAAAGTGCATATTGCGTAAATTTAAATTTCTAGATTTATTAGGACTAATAAGATCAATAACTTCAACTATAGGCTATGACTGCCGTCAGTTGAACCCAAATGCAATTTGAATAAAATCACCCTGTTTAAAAGGTATATATTTGGAATTAAGATTCAATAATATTGCAAATTTCCCAGCTGTGGGACTAATAAAGGATCCTCTCATCTTATCTTCACATGATTCAAATGTGTTTCTGTTTATCACTGAAGTAGGTCTGAAGTATTTAGGTTGAAAAGTTTTAGAATACAAATATTTCCAGTGGCATCAAAGAGTACAAATGGTAGTAAGCATTATGCTTAATCTGTGTTCATATTTTGAGGTGGTCCTTGGAAAATACTCTCCTCTGTAAAGGGGCCCTGGCCTCAAAAGGTTTGACAACCCCTGGGTTATGAATGCAGTGTTGGTGAGGTAGGGGCTGCACGTGTGTCGGTATGGAAACTGAAGATATATCAGTATACCTGGATTTGTTAGTGAGAATGTAAAATATATGCAACTTGTTGTTGTCTTAACCGCCTTCCTCCCTCTTCCTCTCTCTTTAGGACAGTCCATTGATCCTCCAGTCAGACAGAAATGTGACTGTCAATGCGAGGAATGATCAGGGACAACTGACCGGTCAGCTAACCGTGGGTAAGACACACACACACACACATACGACATACAAAGACATATCCACACGTACATATGACAGCAAACATTTTCTTTCAAAACAACCTCCAAACCACATCATGTCTCCCAGACAGTCACTTATATTGCTTTGTCTGTGCTTGAATTCCTAAATGCATTTTACCTCCTTCTGTTTACCAAACAAAATGCTATCTTTTTCCATTAGTGTATCTCACTGTGGCTGACAGCCGTGCTGTTTTCTCAACTAAATCATTTTTCCAAGCTCTTATTGGATTAGTGAGGGCCCAGTGTCTTATGGAAAACGTCACTACGAAGACATATTATTACATTTATATAATAATATAACATAATATAACATTTTCAGATTCATACTTTTTTTTATAGGTTTCTACTAGAACACGTCTACACGCTTTAATGTAAAAAAAACATTATTTTTCTCATACTGTCTCTGAATATACCCGTATTCTGTCTGAAACGCTCCGTTTTAGCACCTGTCTCTTTAAGAGCCCATCCCGTAAAAAGCCCAGTTTGTTTTGATTGGCTTGCGAGAAAAAACATGGCGCACATTTGCAAAGGTAGTTCTCAAGCTGTGGGTGATATATTGTAATGAGCCTGCATGTGACATAAGAAGAGGAGTCAAATCTCAATGACCTTCTTGAATCAAATGTTTTCTGATCTAGGCAGCCTACAAAAACTGACTGTATTGTCGTATTTCACAGTTTGTGAGTTGGTAGGCACTCCAAATACCCAAATGTATGTGTACAAGTACTGAAAAAAATAGTTTTTCTTGATATGTCCCCTTTAAGAACATGAATGAAAAGATTTTTGGCTAATCCGATACTGTAAAATGTGTATATGGAAATCATTGGTGAAGAATAAGTGAAGAAAGAATAGAGAAGAGGTCATTACAATGGCAGTGTTTTGCGAGGTTTCAAAATGTCATCAAACACAATAATCCTGTTTGATCTTAACACAATGAAGGATTTAGATGTTGACGACATAAATCTGATAAAACCAAACTTAAGACTTATGGTGCTGTTAGATAGCAAGTTAGAATGACTGACTTATAGAAGAAGATGGGTACAGATGTAAGGATTGTGTGTACTAAAAACTGGGCAGTGGTGTTGTTGGTGCCTCTCAGTGAGTCAAGTTGCAGAGACAAAGGGTTGGTGACAGGGGACCCAAGATTACGATGACAATGGTTGGAGTTCAGAGCAGGTTAAATATAAAATGGAGTTAGCTGTGAACCTTTGTCCCCGTCTTGTTGGGATTTAATATTGTCTCTTTTTTTAACCTTTTTATTACAAAAGTTCAGTAGCCACCGGTCAGCACAAAGCCCCTGAACGTTTCCTCAGGGTTAGATTTGTTTTAGGCTCTCATGTATTACAGGGAGGACCTCAAAGTAGCCATGCAGCTATTTCATTAACTCCCTCAGAATATGACTGGGCTTGTGCAATTTTGTTTGGACATATATGTAGTTTGGGAAAGTGATTGCAGTAATCAATCATGTCTTGCTCCTGTATTCATTCTGGATTTGAGCGATATTGGTATTTTTTTCACACTTTCACTTAGTTATGTTACATTTAAGTTCATGTCTTCAAGGAAACCAGACTCCATAAATGAAAAATCCACTTTTTAAAAGCCAATCCGACATGATTGGAATTCCTGCTGTTTATCTGCTTTTCTAATCTTGCACATTAGTGCTTGTCACATAACTGCACAGTGCTTTAGTTTTATGTCATGACGTATTCGCGGGCCTTCATTATGTTTTGTGTCACTGTTGTCTTTACAATAATTTTACCCGCTCTTGTGGCATTTCCATCCCCTAAAAACAAATCAAGTAGTTAGCCATCCTTCTCTTTTGGTTTGGATGAAGTTGCTGTGAAGATCTGGCTGCTTATTGATGCAGTCAGAAACATTTTCAGATGTGATTTGACGAGCCATAAAATGTTACCAGTGTGCGACTGGCCAGTGGAATGTTTGGTTGCATTTGGAAATTAAACATGACATGCATCAAATTACCTCTCAGTGTATTTCAGCCTTTCACTACTTTCTTACAGAAAACATTTGCATATTTAGAATTAATTATTCACTTCCCACCTGACTCCTTGTATACTCGAGGAAGCAGACGTTTATGTGACAAGACTTTGATTCACCAATAAAAAAAAACAGTAGAGCAAATCAGTCATTTGATCTTCATGTTGTTCAAGTTGCCATCATAAAATTAGCAAACTAATTTGTTCTTTTGTTTTTGTTAGAAATAAAAGTAGCATTACCTATAGACGTGGCAATACGTGTTTGATGGTGATGTCAGAATTCAGGATGTTTCAGATATAGACCCCTTTTCTGTTTCGAAACATAATGACGTATTTCTGTGGGCGGGGCGAAGGTGGAGGCAGAATAATTCTCTGAAGACTAACGCCTAACGCCGGCCAATAAGTATTGTTTGCTTGTTTTTTTTTTAACAATGGTTATGGTTAGCAGAAGGATAAACTATTAGCAACATATACTCTCCATCTCCAGTTTAGCCTTTTCGAGCTCACGCAGAAGGCTAATCACAGTTAGAAGAAGGCTAAGCTAAACTATTAGCAACGTTTTCTCTCCATCTTTGAAATCCTTGAATCACAGTTTGTCATCTCAAACGTATGCGATATTGATTCTGGCACCCAACAACACAACAAGATGACATTTTCGATGTGTGACTTTAGCCTCCTGCTCTGAGGTGATTTGTGTTAGCCTCCAGTGTTTCCTTTGTTTTGCCTCCAGCTAACATCGTGACGTAATCACGACGCCGGCTTTGAAAGGGTCGATAGAAGATCATTGCCAAGTAGCATTTACAAGCTGACAAGTGAGGTGAATGTTATGTTCAAAGGCTTTTCTCCACTGTCTTTCCAGTTTAATGCAAATGCAACATATAGATATTCACCTCCTGTAGGCTGGCCTGGCACTTCTAGTGTCTTTTATACGAACACAGTCTTTCCCTTTCTGACACGTTGAAGGTTCGAAATCCCTGACAGCTCACCTCCTGCTGTTAAAACTCCCTAAAGCTGCTTTCCTTACCAAGAAAAGCACTTTAATGCTTATATGTGTCTGAGTGAGGACGTGTCTGCGTGCCTATCTCGCAGTCAGCAGAATCAGTGTGTTTTAAAGCTCGACAGCCAGACAGCCTACTGCAGCCGACTTAGTCAGGCTGCTACGGGATGACATGAAGAGTGTAGTCTGTGACCTCACTCGTGCAGTAACACACAGAGTAACGCTCTAGTGACTGCACACATGTTGAAGTTGCACTTGCACATAAATACTGAATCCTCTTGCTGATATTCCCTTTGTGTCACACTCAAGCGCACATAAACACAAATCACACACAAGCCCGTACTGTCGCACACTCACATTGAGATTCCCCAGACACAGGGAAACCTGCCAAGCAAGTAGGAGTTCCATCAATAACCGCTTTGTGACATACAAACACACATACAAACACACAGACACACACACACTAAAGACCTCAGCGGCTGGCTGATGGGATGGAATGGGACAGAATGAATCCTCCTGAGGAGCTTCTTCTATCGGGCTCCGGAAATCCCTCGGTCTCCTCCTGCCGCTGTCTCCTGTTGCCTCTGTGCTGACTCAGCAGCACATTTAACACAGCGGCGAACAAAACACACACATACACACAGTCTCCTCCCCTCTCTTTCTTCAGTATCCTCATGGGGATACTCAGAAATCCTGAAAGTAAGACTCTTGCCACCTCGGAAGCAGAAAAGTTCCACCTCAGTAAACCCCTCATTAGTATTCACCACCGAAGCTCACCAGAGGAACAGCTCGTACCGTAGCTTGTACAGGAGGTACAGGATCATCACGGTCACTGGTATGGAAAGGTGAAATGCCCACAAACGTTTGAACTATACATTTACATTGAATACCAAGACACAGGTGTACTGACACCTTATTACATATTAGATTGTAAAATAGGTACTAACTTGAGCTGCATACAAATGGAGCTGAGGGAGGAGAGAAAGCTCTGCATCTGGGGACAAAATGGAAAAAAAAGAAGAAAAAAAAAACTGTCAAGATACTACACTGTCTTAAAGTTTTTCATGAGGTCAATATGATTTATTGGTCGATGTAAATTATTAGACAAAGGTCACCAAAATATCAGCTTGGAGGGAACATTGGTCCTAATTGCTCTTTTTTGTTAGGTGCTTGACATTTCTTTTACATGACAGCATCAAAAGGTAACTGATGGACAAGGAATGAAATTAGCACCTGCCACCTGCAGGGTAAATGTTGACTCTGGCAGGTAGAAATTTCAGGTCATCTACCACTATGGCAGATGGGTTTTCCTTTAAGAAGGAATATTATTTTTAAAAAGCAATCCCTAAATTAAAAATAGTCAGTCAAATTATACCACTAGGTATCACACTTCACCCTTAACAGACCTTAATAGCCCACCTTAAGTGAGCCAGAACCAAGCCCCCAGGAAGAGTGCCAGGCTCTGATTTTCATAGTGGCCAAACGGCGGTACTACAACGGTCCAGCCTCGGACTGGGGCATTTACCCAGACGCGGGAGATAGATGCGGAAGATCGGCGGAAGATCCAGGTACTTTATCACTCTACTGTCGGGCCATTTTGCCTTCATGCGCCACTGAGCAACTCTCATAGGAATGAACGGGCGCCTGCCTCCAACGCTGCATCCAGTTCTCTTTATACATCCCTGGCGAGGGCCGTTGTTGTCGCTAATTTCCCACTTCACTTTAATCAGCAGTTGGCAAGCGAGATACAAGAACTTGGCTTGGGTCTTGAGGAGTTTTAGCATTTATTCACCAACAGTCTAAACTGTATAGACACTGCACTGCTACGTTCACAGTTATAATGTTATTGATAACTTCAAACTCACTGTCAGTCACACACTTTCTAACGTAACGGGCCTCCAGGCTTGCAATACACTGGCTGACAGAAACCCGTCTTGTCTCGTCGTCACCCCAAAAAAACACATGAAATTTCTAGTAAAAAAAAAAAACATGTGCCGTGCGCCCCTTCTACTCTCCCACCTCTACTAAAATTTGATCTGTTTCATGTTGCCGGCATTATGTCGAAGTCATCAGTCCCGCCTCGGCAGATGCGCATCTGTTAGTCCGTTTATAAACAAACATAATATTATGTTAATCACGTTATATTGTTTATTACTAATGAAATGCAAGCTGGATTTAGCGCTGTGACACCGTTGGCACATGTTGCTCTTGGCTACTTTTTTAATTTGCCAGAACGTGTCATAATGACAAATGCTGGTTAAACCGGTTAACATATACTGTAATCAAATCGGTGTAAGCTCGTACACCGTTTGGACCAGCAAAACCGGAAATCAACCCAACTCTATAGGCAACAAAACAACTTGGTTAGGTTTAGGAAAAGATCGTGGTTTTGGTTAAATCAACTACGGAAGTGGCATAATACATTGATTTCTGGCTTCACACGGTGTTTGAACACCGGTCTCCTGGGCGAAAGTTCTGTGTTTTTTGACCCACCCATCTGCCCCATCCTCCTCCCTACGCGGTTATTCACGATTACGTGGATAACATACATTTTGTGGGTGTTACTTTTCGTAGGTATAGCTATGAACGGTGTATGAGAACAGCCTGCCACAGTGGCAGGTTAGGACAAAATAATAATTACCGACCCTGTTGATGGATGTTCAATACTTTAGTACTTTAATAGCCAGAAATCCTGTAGGGTGATGCTTTCCATTGTGGTGATTAAAATGACTTGTTTAGGGAGTGTTTCACACCTTTCCATACTCAGCTAAATGTCTTAAGACAGATGGCGAAACACACACATGCACTCCTGTATATTTACCTCGTGTCCCCCTGAGGGCCTATCTTTCCACAGAGGAGGTCTGAGTAGCCTACACGTGTTGGCCTTGGGCCTCCCATCTCAGTTTTATTGCTCTCTCTCTCTCTCTTTCTGTCATCCCCTCATCCCTTCTCTTCCTCTCCATCCTCTCCTTGGCTGTCAGCTCGTTAATGTGAGTGAGAACCTGTCATCTTTGTCTTCTGAATGGCCGACCATAAAGATGATGAGTGAACTTGGAGTTTTGAAGCCATACCCTTTCACCCGCCTAGGTGATGATGCCTCAGCATTAGAGGCAGTGCAGTGGTAGGAAAACGCGTAATGCCACCAGAATATCACCATGGCAGCAACAGATATGTTCCTCATTAAGTTCTGATTGGCTGAGCAAACTGAGCACGAGTATAATACTGATATAAAATACTGATATAAAATAACTCAGAACTTATGATCACAATTCAAACTGCTACTTAAAGTTGTCTTGTTCTCTTACCGCTCCATTAAAAAGTCCATAAGGCACTGACTGCAGTGTTATAATGTATAATATGTGTTGGGCTAAGAAATAATCTTGGAAATTACTAGAGAACAAAACTATGGTAAAATATATACACTATGGCTGTCAATAGATTAATATATTTAATTGTGTTTAATGACACAGTTGTCCATAGTTAATTGCAATTAATTGCAAATTAATCATACATTTTTGTATCTGTTCAAAATGTACCTTAAAGGGAGATTTATCACGTTTAATTTAATACTCTTTATCAACATGGGAGTGGGCAAATATACTTTCTTTATGCAAATGTATGTATATATTTATTATTGGAAATCAATTAACAACACAAAACAGTGACACATGTTGTCCAGAAACCTTCAGAGGTACTGCATTTAGCATAAAAAATATGCTCAAATCATAACATGTCAAACTGCAGCCCAACAGGCAACAACAGCTGTCAGTGGGACAGTGTGCTGATTTGACTATGACTTGCCCCAAACTGCATGTGATTATCATAAAGTGGTTCATGTCTGTAAAGGGGAGACTCGTGGGTACCCATAGAACCCATTTTCATTCACATATCTTGAGGTCAGAGGTCAAGGGAGCCCTTTGAAAATGGCCATGCCAGTTTTTCCTGGTCAAAATTTAGTGTAATTTCAGAGCGTTATTTAGCCTTCCTTCTCGACAAGCTAGTATGACATGTTGGCTATGGATTCCTTAGGTTTTTTAGTTTCATATGATGCCAATATCTTCACTCTAGCTTTAAAATTAATCTGCATTCATCTCAGAAACACTGTGTATTAGTATTCAACTTAAACATCTGTCAGTAAAGCTGTAAATGATCGTGAAGATAGTTTTATGTTAGATGTTTAAACATGAGTAAAGCTGTGCGCTCAGAATGCCACGGAGCATAATATTGACAAGTGCTTAAACTGGCCAGCTCAATTACTGTTCGCTGTTTGTTTCCCATTACCGGCCGCTTTACCTGTGTGTCTGTCTCTTGGCAAAGCTGGCAGTCATTACGGCCTGGGTGAGCTAGTGTTTGTGTTCTGGCTGTCTTATTGACTTTTCATTTTTCTAAGTGCATGGTGCTGATAATGAATGATTCTTCTCCCCTGGCAGCAGAGGTATTGGTAGCACTCATTACCCTTGTGTATGAGCGTCTGTTATTTTATGGGGACACTTTTTTTTTTTTTTTTTTTTTTTTTTTTTTTTAAGTATAGCAGAAGCCAAATTGCATTTTGGGAAGAGTAAGGACAAGAGCTTGTGGGTGTATCGGCATGTGTGTTTGAAAAGTTTAATTTTGGGAAGTGAGAGACAGAGGGTCATTCAGTCATACAGTACCTGCCATAAAAACAACCCATCCAACTTTAAAAGTGACTTTCAGCACTCAACCTTTCCCGCTCTCTCTTTTTGATCTTTCATTCAACACACTCGCACACTTTCCCCTTTGTCTTTCTCTTGCCCTTATCCTTATCTTCTGTCTTTGCTCCCTTTCTCATCCTGTCTTCCTTCCATTCTGTTGTCATTTTTACCTTTCACTCCCCTTTTTTAATCATGCATGGACCTCATCTCTTATTAAACCAATGAATTCCCAGCTGACCTTGTTACCTTCTCCTAAACTCGGGCTTTACATTTATCACTTCATTATCTTTACTTTCTTAGACTAATTATGTTCCACTTTATCTTGGTGGAATCAGTCCCCTCATTCCCTCTGGCATTTGGCTGATGCAGCTCAAAAAGTGGATTATCAAAGCAGCAGAAATTATGGGCCTGAAAGGCAAAGGCCATATAGTACAGTAATAAATGGATAATGATTTGTGGTAAAAGTAGGGTGGATTTCCCAAGAGAAAGTCTGTCATGTGCAGGGCTTGGTATCGGTACGCGATACCTTTAAGGTATTGACCGAAATAACCCAGTACCAAGTATCAAAACTTCTCCAGTCAAAAGATTCTGCATTCGATCCTTTTTGTACCCAGATCTAGAAAAAAATGTATAAGGTTTTGCTCGCAGCCAATCACAGCACCCGTTTTTCGATTTAATGCGACGTGTGATTGGCCCAGTACCGCAGCAGCTACAACCCATACAGTCTGTGGTGTGGTGAAGTCGAGCGTGGTGTATTTCACAGAGTTGGCAGTTCAGTGTGCCGAGATGCCACCAAAACATTCAGAAGTATGGCTATCTGTGGCGTCTGATAAAAATGAATGCATAAAATGTGGAAGGATTATTTCAAGACATCAAAACTGGGTAGTCATGTAGATATTATTTGGATGGGGAGGAGTGGTGGTGGCAATTTACGCAACTTAATGCTTCCATTTACATGATGGATATCGAATGGAGTAGAAAAAAAAGGCATCAAATGTAGTACTATGTAGTAGATATTGGTACTGGTATTGGTACTGGTATCGTAATTGTTTAAACAATTCCCAGTCCTAGTGATGTGTTGTTGTTGTAGTTAAGACTTTTTTTATGGGTGGATTTGTGGATTTATAGTTATGGAAATGTAAGACTACAGTATTTAATCATATTTTGTTTTCACTCATTATCAGAAACGCGGCATTGCTCTAGCAGTTAAACAGTTGAATGTCGGCTAAAATTGGTTTCTGATTAGTGTGCGGAGTGAGCACTTGCAAAGCCTTGCATAAAATTCAATTGTTCCATTACACACAAAGTCTAATTATGAATCTACATCTTTGCAAATCCCCCTCTGAGAAACAAATGATGTACATAACAATCATATTTTGCAAGTGATCACATTTTCAGCTAGAGTGAGATCTTTCTGGCTTGATTTGGCTGGCTGAGAAACACTGAGATGCTAAGTAGTCTAATTTTATCTCCCTCCCTCATCCAATCAGCGAAGTTCAGACAGCTCGTCTTCCTCATTTTATACTGCCTCTCTATGATCAAATCAATGGTTTTAATGAGGCAATTAAAAATACATAGAGCCGAGCATTAACAAACTGGGTGATACGCTTAAGGGGTCATCAAGGACTCAATAAAGGCATGGATTTACTGCCATTGTTGTCAGTTATCCTTATGATTGCACTTTAATTGCACAAAGGCTAATTGTCTGCATGCTGTTTTGGCTGCATTATGGCAAACATTGTTTTCATCACTTGTTCATATGTGTGGGTGTGTTTGCCGTAAGGAATAGATTTGATGGGCCACATGAAGTCATCCGTCTGCACCAGTGAACTATAGGCTTCACACTGTTGGCTGGTGGTTGGACACAATAATAAAATGACAGATATATAGTACTTCAGGCATCGGAGCACTCTCCTTGCCTCTGGCTTTGCAGGAATATACAATATTGGATGTTTGGCTTTCATTGTAAGACGGTAGAGAGCATTTCTATATATATATTTTTTTCCTTTTCATAAAGCAGCTTAGTAATCAAACCACTTTCAAATATGTCCATCTTTGGAAGTGCACTCAAGATAGCTCCATTCCTCTAACAACCCAGTTGAATCATGTACAAAATAACAGAAAAATATGACAATATAGGACAACTGAATATAGTATCTCATAGTGTTTGGTTTTCCTTTAGACTTTGTCCTTGAGGCATTTATTCAATTTGGATGTGGTGTTGCTTTATTGGATTGCATTATATATTGTAAGGCGTACCTTTTATTTTGTCCACCGTCTGCATCTATAAGCATTATGGGCACTGGGAAATGTTTTTATCTGTTGATAAAGTATGTCTTGAGTGAACATTGTAAAAGCTACAAGATGATGTTACTGTTTATGCATCGGAAGGAGTTATACAACCGTGCAATAACCATCTGTTTTTTTTTTCCTGTGTTTAATAAAAGGACATTAAAACATCGGAAAAATGCTGCTCCGGTGACGCAAGTCAAATAACACCGTCGCCTTCAGGCAATAAGGAAGACTTTATGTGTCTTTATGAGCATAGGATGTTTACTGCAAGGATAGCAGAAAACGTCCCTTTTATGGTTCGCCATAAAGCAACAATGTACTGTCAGTCTCTCTTACCATCCAGTCTCACATCTGCACAAAATTGCATCGTCAGGAAGTAAGAAACGCTGTTGTTGTATTAGTTCATTGTCCATATAATTCCCTAAATCTCCAACCACCCAACCAAACCAACCAACTTGCCAATCAACCCAGATGCCAATCAAAAAGGTTACTGGTTAGTATTTCCTAGATGTGACGAAGTGTTAAAGTTAAGCTTGATTACCAAACAGAACTTAACAAACAACAATGGTGCAAGCTAATGTTTTCTGTGGGCCACACTAATCATGTCAAATAGCATTTTTCTTTCTCTGCATTGTCTGTGTGAAAAACATGAATAATGCAGAGGGCACCATGGTTGAAAAATCTGCCACAAGGTCAGAGCAATGACTCAGTATTCCTTTAGGCATGTTTAACATTTATAACTGTGTGCATTTTAGATAAAAGGATTGAACGCCCAAGCTCCTTTCTGGACTTGCATTCAATTTTGTACCCCACTACATCCCCTTAGGCACTATTGCCATGTTGCATTTACATTGTAGGCACTAGGCTGATATCCAGGGGGGGGGCTTTCAATAACTGAAAATAGTCAATCAATCTTTGTAATTGCTAGTTGCACAGTAATAAAAGAGTGCAAGGAAACATTCATGTAGTAATTTAAGTCAGACATCATCTATGCTCTGTGAAAACCATTTAATGTGAGCACCACGCTGCCTAGAAGCAGGTACTGTAAGTTTACACTAGGCTTTTATTGCAAATGTAAAAGGTCAATTAATAAAATGTCTGTTAAGGCTCACTAACTCATATTTAAATGCAAGATTTGTATCTTATGCTGCTTGCATTTGCCATGACTTCAGGATATTAATGTAATTATGTTCACAGAGGCATGTAAGTCACTACAAAGCCTTACAGATCAGATATACCGTCGGCCACAAGTTGGAAACTTTTCCAACAAGGGAAACAACTCCAGATTCTCTGCTGCGCATGTGAATGGGAAACTATTTGATGTCTGCTTTCTAAGTCGTGATAGTACAAGATGATTGGGTCTGGGACTAGGGTTTGCCTAAAGGTTTGATCGGCACAAAGGCTGACTGCGAAAGTGAGCAAGGACCATTCTTGCTTGCGCCAAGTTTTCGTTCTGGTCCCATGGTGAGCCGTGCTGCCCCATGAGTGACGTGTCATAATGCGCATCACTTGGCCCGCAAACTTTAAAGGGGAGATAGCAGGTCAACAGCAGATGTCACATAGAAGTGGTTTACATTATCTGAAAGCTGAGAAGCTGAAGATTAATTTGAGATGCAGCTCAGCAATGTGTGTCAAATTGTTCTAGTCATAACTCAGAAATAAACATGAATTAATTAATTAATTAAAATAAATTGTGGAAGTGTATAAGGGTTCAGAACATTATGAAAGAAGTATATGATGCATCCCCATGCTCTGTTATGTCTCATAAGGTTTGTGTTGATACCATATGTTACACAGATTTAGTGCTAAATTTAACCATGTTTTATCACTGGAAAATTGATAAAAATGATTAATAATCCCTCCAAAATACCACAC